>JACEEZ010010283.1:0-20371 GCA_016584305.1 Chionoecetes opilio | reverse complement strand
CTTAATATTGAACGGCCGAAAACGAGCCCAAGGGTTTTGTGGCAATCTTGGCTACCTAACACAGACAGACATAAAAAACCACACACAACACCAAAAACCCACAACACCACCCACAACACCACCAAACAACAACACAAAAAAATAAACACCATACACAATACCCCCTACTTTACAGACTACAGTTAAACCCTACACACTCCACTAAAATACTACATACACACAAAAACAACACCATACATACACACAAAACACCCCAATTTTTTACATACCCCCACACAAAAAAAAAAACACACACCACAATTACATACACACACCCCAAACACCACACCACCATACATACATACAAAATAAAACACCACAACACACAACACCATACGTGACCCCCCCTTTTCATCCCCAGCGGGGTTTCCATCTGATTAAAAACCTGGATGAAGAAAGAGAAAATCGAAAAGAAAAAAAAGAAAAAAAGGGAAAAGGGAAAGGAAGAAAAAAGAAAATGGGAAGGAAAGAAAAATAAAAAATGAATGATTGGATGGGAAAAAAAAAGTACATGAGGGAGAAAGGGATACAATTGGCAAGAAAAGCGAACGGGCCCAAAAAATAAGACCCACCGAAATTTTGTTGGAAAAAAAAGAAAAAAGGAGTCAAGAAAATATAGTTTGAGAGAAAAGTAAAAAGGAAAGAAAAGAGGAAAGCATCTTTTTCAACATATTACATAAACTGACGTCTAAATCCCTTTTTACAAACCTAGAACGTACGGGTTCCCCCCAGGTTTTTTCGGCCGTATGTTAATTTTAGGCCGTGACCCCCCAAAAAACTGAAAAAAAAACGGCCCGAATCGTCCCCCCCCCCCAAAACGGCCTAAACAACATACGGCCTAAATTTGTTATAACGGCCGAAACAAAAAACTGGACCCAACTCCTTGACTTTACCTAGACCATTTGCCAACTCAACCCCCCGGAAATTTGTTCCATTTCCAATTAACGGTTATTTAATTTTTTCCCAAATATTTTCCCCCCTATAATAAAATAGAAACCAAACTTCCAAAATATTATATATATTATAAAATTAAATATATATAAAATTATATATTTTAAATAATAATAATATTTTATATCAACTATTGGAACCGATTCGGGGGGACGCAAACAAAAAGATAATGAACCGTAAAGAGAAATGGGAACGTTGAAGGGAAATGTTAACGATTTGTTTTTTTCCCAACTCACTCAAACCAGCTAAAAAAATCATTTTTTTCTTTTAAAGTTTTTTGATAAATCCTTTAAAATAAACCCATAAACATGGGGTGTAGGTTTCCCATTTTGGGGTCCAGCGTTCACACCATTTTGTCAATTTTTGCTGTCCTGGAACCAAGCAGCCAACCACCATGCCTCGACAGAGAGCTCCCACCGTTGGGCCTTTGTGTGTGGGGAAAAGTAATTCCCCACAATCAGTAATGCGTTTTTTTCCAGTGCGGAACAACTTGTGACAAATGGGCAACATCCGGGAGGGTTGGCAATCTGGTTTTTTTTCCCTCCAAACAGTACTCGGGAAAACAGGGGAAAAGGAGAATACGGGTTTTTTTTTTTACCCAGCTGGTTACTTTTTTATTTGTGTTTTCAGCTCATAAAATTTTTTGGTATTAGAATGGGGGGAACACATTATGGTATTTTGGTGTAAAAAGCCCTGAAATTCACTGAAAAATAAAAAGTCCATTTAGTGAATACAATTAATTTTACCCTAAGGTTGTTTTTATTTATCGGCCCCGAAATTTAATCTGAAAATAGGGATAATCGGGCCCGGCTCGATGCGACCAATTTTTTGGGCTACAATAGTTTTTTTCACATTCCCTGCCCACCGGTCCCCTTCGGCCTAAACGCCCCCTCCCCGGCCTAAAGGCCCCCCCTTCGGGGCCTAAAGGTCCCTCACGGCCCCCTAAAGGGTTTCCCTTCCGGCCTAAAAGGTCCCCTTGGGGGCCCCTAAACCCCGCTCACGGCCTAAAGGTCCCTTCGGGCCTAAAGGGCCCCTCACGGCCTTAAAGGTTCCCCTTTCGGCCTAAAGGTTCCCCCTTCGGCCAAAAACGTCCCCCCCCCACGGCCCTAAACAATCTCACGGCCTAAAGGGGTCCCTTGCGGCCTAAACTTTCTCCAACGGCCAAAAAGGTCCCCTGGGGGGCCCCCCTAAAAAAACGTCCTCACGGCCTAAAGGTCCCCTTCCGGCCCCTAAAACGTCTCACGGCCTAAAGGCCCCCCCTTTTCGGCCTAAAACGTCCTTCAACGGCCCTAAAACATCCTCCCAACGGCCCCCTAAAGGTCCCCCTGCGGCCCCAAAAACGTCTCACGGCCCCAAAGGTCCCCTTCCCCGGCCTAAACCGTCCCCTCACGGCCTAAAGGTTTTCCCCCTGCGGCCTTTAAACAACCTTCCCAGGGGGCCCTAAACATCCTCAACGGCCCCCTAAAAACCGTCTCACGGCCTAAACAATCCCTCACGGCCCCTAAACCATCTCCACGGCCTAAAAACGTCCCCCCCACGGCCTAAAGGCCCCTTTCCCACGGCCTAAAAAAAGGTCCCTGCGGCCTAAACCGCCCCTCACGGCCCCTAAAACATCCTCCACGGCCTAAAACGTTCCCTTCCCCAACGGCCCTAAAAGGGTCCCTCCGGCCTAAACCCCCCCCCCCGCCTAAACCATCTCCAACGGCCTTAAAACATCTCACGGCCTAAAATTTCTCCCGGCCTAAAACGTCCCCTCAGGGGCCTAAAGGTTTCCTCACGGCCTAAACATCTTCACGGCCCCTAAAACATCTTCACCCCAAAAAAACGTCCCCCTCCCACGGCCTTAAAAGGTCCCCCGGGCGGCCTAAAACGTCCCCCCCTCACGGCCTTTAAAACATCTCACGGCCCCCTAAAACGCCCTCTCACGGCTAAAGGTTCCCTCGCCCCCCCTAAACATCTCAACCGGGGCCAAAAAAAAAGGGGCCTCCCCCGCCCCTAAAAACATCTCAACGGCCAAAAAACATCTCCACGGCCTAAAAACCGTCTCACGGCCTAAAAAAATTCTCACGGCCCTAAACACCCTCCCCCGGCCCAAACATCCTTTCCACGGCCTAAACGCCCCCCCTTCAACGGCCCTAAAACTTTCACGGCCGAAAAAATGGTTTTTTAACGGCCAAAAAAAAAAAATTACGGCCAAAATCGACCCGAAACCATATAACGTAACATCATACCCCACATACGTACATACATAGAGGAACACATGGTATCCGAAGTTTATGTTGTTTTTTTTTCATTATTTACACGGCAATAACATACATCAAATTCTCTCTCTCTCTTCTCTCTCCTCTTCCCTTTTCTCCTCTCCTCTCTCCCCTCTTTTTCCCCTTCACCCCTCTCTTCCTCCTCTCTCTCTCTCTCTCTCCTCCTTCCTTTCTCTCTCCCTCTTCTCTTCCTCCCCCTCCTCCCCCACAAAAACACAAACCTGGTAACTGGTAAAAAAATTAAAATGTGGAGGCAAACCGCGAGCTTAATTTTTTGACTCTCTCTTCTCTCCTCTCCTTCCTCCCCCTTCCTCCTTCATCTTCCTTCCTCTCTCCTCCTCTTCTCCCCTCTCCCTCCTCTCCTCTCCCTCCCCCTTCCTCTCCTCTCTCCTCTCTCCTCACCCCCCAAACCCCCTTCCTCTTAGTTTTTCATAAAAAAACCATTCCCTAATTTTAAAAACCTCTCCCACTCCCTTCGCACCAACACTTTCCAAAGGCCCACCCCAAAAAAAAATAAAACCCCAAACTATTCCCCTTTGCAAAACAGAATTAATAACCCCACACCCCATTGCCTGTTTCCCGACGGCCCCCTTTCCCCTTTCGCGACTGCTGAACGGAAAGGGGCGCCCTGCCGGAGGGGAAAATGAAGGGGGACGGCTGAAGGGCGATAAGGGGGAAAAAAAGGGGGGTTAGGGGTACGTAATATATAAGGGGGCCCCATTGAAACAAGGGAAAGGAAAAAAACCAGGTTTTAAAAAAATGGGAAAGGGGGGGGGAAAAGGGTAGGGGTGTGGGGGGTTTGTTGTGGTGGTGGGGGTGTGGGGGTGTGTGGGTTGTGTGTTGTTGGTGTGGTGGTTGTGTGGTGGTGAAATTTGAATTTGAATTGGAAAAAAGGGGTTTTTTGGGCTCAGACTTTCCAAACAGAAGTATGGGGGGCCACAGCTCCTTTAATTGCCAACAAGTTCATTAAACCCTTTACCCAAAAACCCAATAATACATCTTAAAAATACATAACAGCATATTTTTTTCATTGGAAACATTTTTAAATATTAACATCCAGGAAAACCATACTATCCTATTTTAAATTGTGTTTAAAATTTTAATTTCCACCTGCATAAAATGTAATAAAATTTTTTTTCCTTTCTGCCTTGGTCCCCCTAGCCCCCCAGAAATACTCCTGGGTTTATATTTTTTTTTTTTTTATGCCTGAGCTAAATTTTTATTTGGCCTGATTATTTAACATTTCAAAGGGAAAAAACCATGGTATTCATCCCTAGGGGCTGCCCATCACATTTTATCCACCAAATTTTTCCCTCTCTGGGCCCATTTTTGGTATCTTCCCTGGCTTGTTTTACTGGCAGTCTATTATTTTTTTTTTTTGTTTCCTAAGTTTTTTAAGCCCAAAAAAAAACCCCAATTTCCGTTGAATTTGGTCTTCAATCCCAGTTTAAAAAACAAACTTACTCCCTCTCTGGGCCAAAAATTATTAACAAAATTTTTGAAAAAAAAGATTTGTCTAACATTAGGGTTTAATACAAAACAGGGGGTGGTACTTTGTCTAAAGAAAATTTTCCTACCCAAAAAGGAGTAAAACCCCCATTTGAATTTTTTCTTTAAGCCTTTTTTTTGTTTTCCCACATGTTTCCTTTGCCAAACCCTTTACTGGGGGTTTAAAAAGGGGGGTTCACCACCAAACTTTCCCCGTTTCAAAAAAAAAAACCACCAACCCCTGACAAAAGGGCCACATTTATTTAAAACTGGAATTTGGATTTTTTCTTTTTCCTTTAGGCCCAAAAGGGGGGGGGATGTGTTTACCCCGTCCCAAAACCCCCAGTGGTTCCCAAGGGGTGCAGCAAAAAAAACACCCCACTTGTGATTTTTTACAATAAACATTAAAGAAAAAAAAAAAAAAAAAAAGGTTCAGGTTTTTTCCCGGTTGTGATTTAAAGGGTTCTAAATCCAGTTAAAAATTTATCAATTCTAAAACTTTTTAACAATTTTCAATAATCCAGGGGGGATATTTTTGCCCCAAGTTTCCCAATATATAATTTAATTATGTTGTGTGGTTGGTGTGTGGTGTGGGTTGGGTGTGGTGTTGTTGTTTGTTGGTGTTGGTTGGTGGTTTTGATTGTGGTGGTGGGTTGTGTGTGTGGGTGTGTGTGGTGTTTGTTTGTGTTGTGTGTGTGTGTTGTTGTTGTTTTTGTTGGGGTGTGTGGTGTGTTTTGTTGTGTGTGTGTGTGGTTGTGTTGGTGTTTGGGTGGTTGGTGTGTTGTGTTGTGTTGTGTGTGTTTGGTGTTGTGTGTGTGTGTTGGGGTTTGTTGTTTTTGGGGTTGTTGTGTTTGTGTGGTGTGGTGTGTGTTGTGTTTTGTGGTTGTTTTTTTGTGTGGTGGTGTTGGTTGTGTTGTGTTTGGTGGTGGTGGTTGGTGTTTGTTGTGTTGGGTGTTGTTTGTGGGTGGGGTGGGGTTGGTTGGTGTGTTGTTTGGTGTTGGTGGTGTGTGTGTGTGTGGGTGTGTTTTGTGTGTTGTGTGTGTGTTTGTTGGTGTGGTTGTGTGTTGTGTGTGTGTGTGTGGTTTTGGTTGTGTGGGTGTGTGTTGTGGTTGTTGTGTGTGTGTGTGTGTGTTGTTTTGTGTGTTGTGGGTGGTTTGTTTTGGGTGTTGGTGTTGGTGGTGTGTTGGTTTGTGTTGTGTGTGTTGGTGTGTGTGTGTTGTGGTTGTGGGTGTTGTTTTGGGGGTTGTGGTTGGGGTGTGTGTTGTGTTTGTTGTGTGTTGTGTTGTGTGGTGTTGTGTTTGGGTGTGTTGTGGTCTTGGTGGTGGGTTGGTGGTGTGGGTTGGTGTGTGTGTGTGTGGTGTTGGTGGTGGTGTGGTTGTGTGTGTTTGGTGTGTTTGTGGTGGTTGTGTGTGTTGTTTGGTGGGGGGTTGTGTTGGTGTGGGGTTTTCTTTAGGTATTGAGGCGACCCTTTCATTTTTTTACAATTTCCAGAGGGCGCCTTAACACATACCATTTTGATTAAGTTAAAATTTTTACAAAATATTGGGGCGTTTTCTGGCAAAAGGGTTAATCCCCCGGCAACAACCTTCAATTCCCTTTTGCCCCCCACTCCTTCTTTGCGGTGCTGGCCCACATTCCCCATTCCCGTTAAAATTTTGGGGGGGTGTCGTGTGGGAATTGTGTCCCGAGGTTTGTGTTGGCAAAAAAAAAAGGGGTGGGTTGTGGGCCCCCAAAAATAATATTATAAAAAAAAAGGATTGAGTTCCCTCTGTTCTTGTTCTGTAAGGTCGGGTTTTTTATGTTTTTGTGTGGGGGTATGTGTGTGCTGTGGTTTATGTTGTCTGTGCTGTCTTTAAAATCTGTCGGATTTTATTCTGTGTTATCTTTGTATGGTCGGGGTTATCTTTGGTTTTCTGTCTGTTCGGGGTTTTAACTGTGTTGGTCTGTCTGGTCGGGTTTAAAACTTTGTGGTCTAATTTCTTGTCGTTTATCTTTGTTGGGTCTGTCGGTTGTTAATTCTGTTGTCTGTCGTTGTTTATCTGTGTGTTCTGTTCGTTTTTATTCTGTTTGGTCTTGGGGTTGTTTTTTCTGGGCCTGTTGGGGTTTATCTTGTGTGTCTGTCGGTTTTTTTTTTCTAGTTGTGTCTGTTTCGATTTTATTTCTTGTGTTCTGTTCATGTTGGGGCTGGTGGTTCCGGTTTATTCTGTGTGGGTTTTCTGTTCGGGTTTTAATCTTGTGTGGTCTGTCGTTTTTTAATCGTTTTGGCGTTTCGTATGGTCTTGGCTGTCGGTTTTATCTGGGTTCTGTCGCTGTGGTTTATCTGTGTCTGTCTGTCGGTTTATTTTCTGTTTTTGGGGGGGGGTGGGGTCTGTCTGTCGGGTTTTTATCTTGGTGGGGTTTTTTTGGTCTGGTCGGTTTTAATCTTTGGTTGTGGTTCGGGGTCTGTATGTTCGGGTTAAAAATTCTGTGGTGGTTGTCTTGTCTGTCGGTTTTAATTTCTTTTGTGTGGTCTGTTCTGGTTCTGTGTGGTCAAATCCTGTTATGAGGTTTCTGTCGGTTTTTTTATCTGTCGGTTAATTCTGTGTGTCATGTTGGTCGTCGGTCGGGTGTAGGTTTATCTGTTGTTAGTGTCTGGGTCGGGGTTCGGTTTTAAATTCTGTTGTGGTCTTAGTTTGTTTCTGTCTGGGGGGTCTCTATCCTGATGGTCTGGTTCTGGTTCGGTATTTTTTTTTTTTTTTTCTGTCGGTTTTATCTTGTTGTTGTCTTTGGTGTGTCTTGGTATGTCTGTCGGGTTTTAGAGAGATCTTTGTTGGTGTCTGGGTATGTCTTGGTCTGGTTTTTGTCGGGTTTTATCTTGTGTTTTTTTTTTTTCTTGTATGTTTTCGCGTTCGGTTATCTGTGGTGTCTGGGGTCTGGGTCTGGTCTGGTCTGTCACGGTCTTATTGTTTGTCTGTCGGTCGGGGGCGGGTTTTTTTATTTTTTTTTTTTTATGTGTGTCTGGTGGTCTGTTCTGGGTCTGTTTGGGGGCGGTCTATCGTTGTTTTTTTTCTGTTTGTTTTTTTTTTTTTTTTTTTTTTTCTGTTTCATTTTTTTTTTTTTTTTTTGGTTTTTTTTTTTTTTTTCCCCCCCCCCCCCAGTTTTATCTGTGTGTCTGGTCCCATTAGTGATTTGCTTAAAGGGCCATACAAAATAAAAAAAACCATGGGATTTCCTCCCTCGGAGGTTGGGGGGGGGGCCCCTTTCTTGAGTTTTTCCCCCCAAGGGGACCAAAGGGCCACCATGTTCGTGTTGGGGTAGTTTTTGTTCGGGCATGAAACAAAAAAAGATGGTTTTGTTTTTTTTTTTTTTTAAAAAGGGTTGTGTTTGTGGTGTTTGTGGGGGTTTTGGGGGGGTGGTTGGTGGTTGGTGGTGGGGGTTTGGTGAGTGGGGTGGTGGTTGGTTTAGGGGGGGGGACTAATTCTGTTTAACTTATTGGGCCTATTTAATTTTTTACCTTTTTTCCTGGGAAAAAAAATTTTAATATTAAAAAAAAAAAAATTTAATGAGGATTAATTAAATAAATAAATAATAATTAATAAGAAAATTTATTAAAAATAAATAATAATATTTAATAATAAATAACACTAAAAAATAATTAATTAATAAATAAATTTAATAATTGGATGACAAAAAAACCAAAAAATACATAAAATAAAAAAATAAATTTAAGTGTTGTTTAAAGCTGGCCGCTGGGACGGAATTTTTTGGGGGGGGAAACCCTGTGTTGGACAACATTTATTTCATTTCTTCCCAAAAAAAAACAAGGTGCAAATCCCATAACTGTCTCCACAACCACGGTACATTCAGGGACGTTTAATCTTTTTGTAAACCAAAAAAAACAAAAAAAAACAGTTGAAAAAAAAAATTGTTTGAAGGCAAACTAGCTAAAAAAAACAAATTTGGTAACAAAAGGTTTAGGTTAAATTTGTTTTTTTTTTTTTTCAATTTCTGTGAGTGAAAAATAGCTAGTAGGTTAGTAGTTTAGTTTATTAAGTTCGTTTTTTTAGTTAGTAGTTTTAGGTTAAGTGTAGTAAGTAGAGTAGTTTTAGTAGTAGTAGTAGTAGTATAAAAAAAAAAAAAAAAGTTGAGTAGTAGGTAGTAGTAAGTAGTATAAAAAAAAAAAAAAAAAAAAGGGTAAAATTAGTAGGAGTTTAATAGTAGTAGTTATAGGTTAGTAGTAGGTAGGTAGTAGTAGTAGTTAGTAGTAGTAAAAGTAGTAGTTTAGTAAAAGTTTAGTAGTTAGTGTAAGCAGTTAGTTTAGGTAAGTAGCATCCAAGCGTATGGGTTTTTTTTTTTTTTTTGCATACCAAGAAAGCAGGTTTTTGGGCATCAGGTTTTTTTCCTTATAGTAGTTTAGTAGGTTAGTTAAAGTTAGTTAGTTTTAGTAGTTAGTAGTAGTTAGTTTAGGTAGTTAGTTTTTAGGGGTTTTAGTTTTTAGTTAGGTAGTTAGTAGTAGTTTAGTTAGTATAGGTAAAGTAGTAGTAGTAGTAGTTAAGGCAGCAGCAGGTTTTTGGCCACCCAACAAAAAACCAAATAAGGGGGCGGTTGCAATTTAGGTTTTCCATTAATGAAAAATCGCCCCAAAAAAAAAACAAAAAAAAAACGAGGCGTTTCCCCTTACATTTGCATTTTTTCTTTAAAACCCCACCATTTTTTTTACGCGGAGGGGCCAACCAAAAAAAAAAAAGGGGTTACGGATCAAAAAGGGGGCCTTCTTACTGCTCCCCCCGCCTTGCTTTAAGTGCGTACCAAGGGTGAGGCGGGAAAGGACCACAAACAAAACACTTGCTGGGACAATGTTCCTTCCCCCCCTTCCCTTTCCTCACCCCTTTAACCTTTATTCTTCCCTTCCTTCCCCCCCCCCACCCCTTTCCCTCCCCTTCCTCCTTCTCCCCCCCTCACATTAATTTTTCCTTCTTCCTCTTCCCACGGGCTTCGGGGGGGACCGGCCCATTTCTGGTTTTTCAAAAAAAACAAACAGGCCTTTCAAGGGAGGTTTCGGGATGAGGGGACAAAGGGGGGGGGTGGGGGGGCTTTTTTTTTGGGGAAAAAAAGGGAAAAAGGGGGTGCGGGTGGGGGGGGTGGGGGGGGGGGGGTCCGAAGGCGAGGGGGAGAAGAGGGGGGGGGAAAAGGGAGGTGAAAAGGAGGGGGGAAGGGAAGGGGGGGGGTGGAAGGGGGGGGGAAAAAGGGGACAGATGGGGGCCAAGGAAGGAGGGTTGTTTTTGAAAGGGAGAAAAAACAGCAGAAGGTTAGGGTTTTGTGTGGGTTCTTTTTATTAAGGTGGTGGGTTTTTTTTTCTATCTTTCTAGGGTTAAACTTTTTTTTTTTAATTTGGCTTGAAAAGTTAAATTCGAAGACCAAAATGGGTTTTTTTTTATGGGTATCTCCTCTCTCTCTCTCTCTCTCTTCTCTCTCCTTCTCTTTCTCTTCTCTCTCCTCTCTACTTTCTTCTCCCTCTCTTCAATGTAACCGTAATTTCCCAGTACCATTAAACCATTTTTAATTAATTTTCCCCCAAAAAAACAATTCTTAACATGCTTCCCAAAAAAAATTACCAAACATTACAAACGGATATTAACTAAAAAAAAAGTATCTTGTGTCCCCCATTGCACTATTTAAAACTAACCCCCCCACTATTTTTTCCCTCATGGTTATGGTTTTTTGCTAAGAAAAAAAAATGTTTACTGTGGAATCATTTTGTGACTCTTAAGCGACAAAAAAAAGGTTTTTGAAAAAAAAAAACTCATAAAAAACTAATTTTTTCTTTTCCCCACCCCAAGGCTCTTTAGGGGCCGGGCCCGCTTTTTAAGCTTTCCCGTGTTTGGGTGAGGGGTTTCCCCAAGGTTGAGGGTTTTTCACGTTTACAGGTTGAAAGGGGTTTAAAGGGGTCAGGTGTGTTAAGGAGGTTCATTTTTCATTTAAAAGGGTTCAATGTCGGGGTTCGGGGTGGTCAACTTTTTTCCTTTTTTGTTTATACTACGACTTATTACTTTTAACTATATTTAGTTTAAGTAGTAAGGTAGTAAGGTTTTTGTGGTGGTGGTGGGTGGTTGGTGGTTTTTTTTGGGTGGTTGGTGGTTGGGTGGTAATTTGGGTTGGTGGGGAGGTTGGGACAGGGTTTGGTTTGGGGGTTGGTTGGTGGGTTGGTGGTGGGGGTTGGTTTGGTGGGTGGGGTTGGGTTTTTGTAGGGGGGGGGGGAAACTTTATTCCTTGTTTTTACTGAATTTTTTGCCACTACCGTACTTTTTCCTGGGGACAAATAATAAAAAAATAATGAGGATAAATAAATGATTGTTTAAAAATTGATGATTAATAATTAAATTAATTTAAATAATAATTAAATAATAATAAAAAAAAATGATTGGGATGATAAAAACAAAATTTAATTTTAATTAAAAAAAATAAAAAAACAGTTTGTGGTGGGTTTGGGAGGTGGAAGGTTGGTGGTGGGTTTGGTGGGGTGTTGTTGGTGGGTTGGTTCTTGGGTTTTGGTGGTGGTTTGGTGGTTTTGGGTTGGGTTTTGGTGGTGTAATGCTTTATTTTTTGGTGTTTTTTTTACTAATTGGGGCCCTACTAATTACCTTTTCTGGACTTAATAATAAAAAAATAATGGGAGGGATTAATAAAATGATAATTTAATAAATGATAATAATTAATAATTTTAAATAATAATTTATAAAATTTAAAATGATTAATGGATAAACAAAAATTAAAATTTAATAAATTAAAAAAAACATGTTTTCACCTGCCCCCGGTCAACCTGGTTTCCTACCGTTCCAATTACGATGAATACACAAATAGGAAAACTTACCAAATATAAATAGAGGGAAAAAAGGAAAAAAAAAAAAAAAAAAACCAAAAAAATTTTTTTACAGGGGACAAACAAAAGGTGGCGTAGTGAAGTTAAAAAAAAAAAAACTTTGGTGCTGTTTTTTTTCATTTTACGGTTTTCTTGGGTGGAAAAGCTGATCTTATAACTTTCAGGCCCAAAAAAAAAAACATTTTATATTTTTATTTTTGGAAAACCCCCAAGGGAAAAAACAAAAAAACCCCAAAGAAACCCCAAAAACATAAAAAATAAAAAAAAACCAAATATGCCTGTGTTTGCCAGGGCCGTTTGGTTTTTTGCCCCCCCCCCCCCCCCTTATTCATCAAGGTTCACCTTCCAACAAAAATTAAAGGTCACCAAAATCACCCAAATCAACCCATCAAGTTCCCCACATCCACCTATCAGGTTCCCCCCCCCACCATCACACATAAGGGGGTCACATTCCAACCCATCAACCCATCAGGTCAACCTTCCCCCAACCCATTTCCAGGTCAACAAAAACTTTTCCCCCCACATAATCGGTCACTCACAATAAGTCCAACATTCCCAACCCCACCGCCCAATGAGGGGGTGTCCCCAAAACATTCAAAACTTTTTTATTGCCCCCTCCACTCACATCTCAAAAAGGTTTTAAATTATAAAGCGCCCAACCACCCCACACCAACATACCACCCCATTCGTCCTCCTTCTCAAAATTGGTTCCTTTGTTTCTCCATATTGGATTCTCGATCTTCTATTATAAATTTCTTCTAATATCTTGTCTTGGATAAGCCCAAGTGGTGTGGTGGTGTGTGTTGTTGGGTGTGGTGTGGGTTGTGTGTGGTGTTGTGTTGGTGTTGTGTTGTGTTGGGTTGGTTGTTTGTGTGATGTTGGTGTGTGTTTGTGTGTGGGTGTGTTGGTGTGTGTGTTGTTTGTGTTTGCCGCGGGGGGGCGCCGGCGGTTGCGTGTTTGTGTTTTGTTGTGTGTGTGGTTGTGTTTGGTGGTGGGTGTGGGTGGGTTGGGGGTGGGTTGGGTTTGTTTGGGTGTGTGTGTGTGTTGTTGGTGGTGCGTGTGGGCGTTGTTGTTGCGTGTGTTGTTTGGTGTGGTTGTGGCTGTTGAGGTTTGGTGTTGTGTGTTGTGTTGTTGTGATTGAGTGTGTGTTTGTATGGGGGGGGGGGGACCGGGATGTTTTTTTGGGGGGGGGGGAAACCGCAGGACAAAAAAAAAAATTCCAAGTCTTCCTTCAGTGGAGCCCATTCCAGGGCGGGAGGGGTGTTTGGGGGGGGAAGGGCGGAGGCCCAAAAAGGGATGGAATCGGGGAGGGGCCCAAACAGTGAGAGTTTAAAACCTTTTTTCCGCCCGAGGGAAAAAAACACAAACAGCCGCGGTCCCCGCCCCTTTCCCAATGACCACCCAAACTTTTACCCAATTTTTGGGGGGGCCGAATTTTTGACAAATTTTTTTAACCGGGGGTCTTGAGGAGGGAGAGGGCTTGGGGGGGGAAGGGGAATCTTTTGGGGGGAACCCAATTAATACTTGATAACCCCCCCACCAGCCGTATTCCATTACCCCCACAACCCAAAAATTATTTCCCATGTGGGCGGGGGAATGGGCTTAGCTTGCTTGCCGGTTTCCATTTTGGTTTGGTCTTTTGGGCCGCTGTTCGTTGGGGGCCGCCTCACAGGGGCATTTTTTTTGCTGTTCAGGGGGGGGGATTGGTGAGGGGTGGCGTGGGGCTGGCGGGGGGAAGGGCCACGGCCGGAGAAAAAACCCTCCGTGGGGGGGCCGTTGATTGTTGGGGGGAAACCCGGACTGGGGCGCAATTACTTAAACTTTGGGGGGGGGGGGACATGGGCTGGACGACTTCTGCCCTTGGGTATGGTTTTCATCCGCGCGGGGGGGCCCCAACCCCCAACTTTGCCTCCGGGGAAAAAAAGACTTGGTCGCGGGGGGGGGTGTCGAGGGGGCGGCCCCTGGGTTTTGGGGGTGGACTGGGGCATCCGCCGGAAGGGGTTCCCCGGGAAAAAAAAACGCTGGGGGGCTGGGGGAGGGACGGGTGGGACCGGGCTGCTTTGGAAGGGGAAAAACGGGGGGTCTTTATGCCCATGTGAAGGAAAGGTTTCAACTGTTTTATTTCCTGAAAGGGGGGTTTTTTTTACCGTACTTTGCATACAGGAGGAAAAAAAAAAAAGGGGGGGGCCCCAACCCTGGCTGGGGGGGACGAGGGGGGCACGAGGGGCTATCGATGCAGTTTTTAAAACCGCGGTTGAACGAAAATGAAGGTTGGAAGGGCTTTTTCGGCGGCGGGGTTTGGTTGGGTTGGGCGGGCCCGGGTGGCTTACGGTGGGGGGGCGGGGGCCTATGGGGGGGACTTTTTTTCCTTAAAAAACGGGGGGGGGGGGGGACCGTAAGGGGGGGGTTTTTTTTTTTTAGGTTTGAAGGGGGGGAGGGGTAGGGCCCCTTGCAACCGCCGTGAATGGCCTAGTCCCCCCCCCGGGCCCGGGGCAAAAAAAAAAAACAAAAAAACAAACCTTGCCCCTCTGGGTAACCCAAAATGTGCCGCCAAAATTTTTTTGTTACTAGGGGAACCAGATTTTTTTTAGTTTAAATTCGTTTTTTAAACAAAAGTTAGGGGGGGAAACTGGTTGTTTTAAAACTTGTGTGAAAAATAATTGGGGCGAGTGAAAAAAAGGTTTTGAAATTTCATGGTTATTGGGTATTTTCATTTTTGCAAGTTTATTTCGTATGGGGTTGGGAAAATAAATGAAATGTGTGTCTAATTGGTTGGTTTTTAATGAAGGTTCCCAAAATAATAATTTTTTCGAAAGGTTTTTTTTAAGGGCAAAGGGGGGGTGTAAATATTAGGGATTTTTTCCATGGTTTTTATATGAATGTCAAAAAAAATTAAAAAACAAACAACATAAATAAATTTGGAAAAAAATATCGATCGAGTGTTTTTTTTCCTTGATCGGTCAAAAAAAAGCCCCACAGTTTTGGAATATTTAATTTGTGAACCTTTTCCAGCTGAACCGGTTTGTATGTTTTTTTTTTCCCCATTAGGGGTTCACCTTGGTAACGTTGCATTTTCCTATGGGATTTAATTAAAACGAATTGAATTTAATCCTTTTCCTGGTCCCCCCCCCCCCCCAATTTTTGGTTTTTTGGGACCGCTTGCCAATTTCATCACCCCTCCTCCCCCTTTTCCTCCTTCTTTACTCTGTTCCCCTCAAAAAAAAACACCCCAAAACACTTTGCCTTTCGGCATTTTGTTTTCAATCCACTTTCTCCAGGGACACCCCCCCCCCCCCGGGACGTTTCCCCAAAACCTCTTACTCCTTTTACAATCTCGTTTCCCACCTACTCTTTCCTTTCCCAACTTTTTTTCTATTTAATTTTAAAGTTTTTTTACTGTTTTAGTGGAATTTGGACACCGTACCACGTCACGCGAAAGTGCAAAATCCAGGAGATGTTAACAGGAATTTAGGACGGGGGGGGACATGAAAAAAAAAATTTTGTTTTTTGGTGTTGGTTGGTTTGGTGGTTTGTGGTGTGGTGTGTGTGTGTGGGGGTTTTTTTGCTGGGTGTTGGTGTGTGGTTGGTGTGTTGTTGTGTGATGGTGTGTGTGGTTTGTGGTGTGTTTTGTTTGTGGTGTGTGTTTTGTGTGTTTTGGTTGTTTGGGTGGGTGTGTGTGTTGTGTTGTGTGGGTTTTTGTGGTGTTTGTGTGTGTTGTGTGTGTGTGTGTTTTGTGTGTGTGTGTTTTGGGTGGTGTTGTGGTGTTTGTGGTGGTGTGTGTGTTGTGTTGTGTGTGTGTGGTGTTGTGGTTTGTTTTTGTGTGTGGTTTGTGGTGTGGTGTGGGGTTGTGTGTTGTGTGTGTGGTGTTTTTGGGGGTGTGTTGTGTGGTGGTGGTGTGTTGGGTGTTGGTGGTTGTGTTGTTTGTGTGTTGGTGTTTTGGGGGTGTTGTGTGTGGGTGTGTGTGTGTGTGTGGTGGGTGGTTTGTGTGTTGGTGTTGTTGTTTTGGTGGTGTTGTGGTGTGTGTGTTGTGGGTGGGTGTGGGTGTGGGGGTTGTGTTTTTGTGTGGTTGTGTGTGGTGTTTGTGTGTTGTGGGTTGTGTTTGGTGTGTGTTTTTGGTTGTGTGTGGGTGTGGTGTGTTTTTTGTTTTGTGTTGGTGTGTGTGTTGTGTGTGTGGTTTGGTGGTGTGTTGGTGTGTGTGTGTTGTGTGTGTGTTTGTGTTGTGTGGGGGGGTGTGTTGTTTGTGTGTGGTGTGGTGTTGTGTTGGGTTGTGTTGTGGGTTTTGGTGGTGGTGTGTGTGTGTTGTTTTTTTGTTTGTGTGTGTGTTTGTGGTGTGCTGTGGTTTTGGTGTTGGTGTTTGTGGTGTTGTGTGTTGTGTGTTGGTGTGTGTGTGTGTTGTTTTGTGTGGGGTGTGTTGTGTGTGTGTGTGTGTGTGTGGGGTGTTGTGGTTGTTGTGTGGTGTTGTGTGTTGTTGTGTTTGGTTTGTGTGTTTGTGGGGTGTGTTGTGTGTGTGGTTTGGTTGTGGTGGTTTGTGGTGGTGTTGTGGCTTTGTTTTGTGTGTGTGTGTGTTTGTGGTGGTGTGTGTGTGTGAACTCTTAAATTTGGGGGGTAGTATGTTGGGGTGTGTTATAGGGGTCAAAAGGGGGTGAAAATTTTTTTGTATATTCTTTGTTTTTTGGGCCCCTTTAAAAAGCGTATTTTGGTAACCACTGGGTTTGTTGGTAAAAAAGGGACATGTTGTGGCGGCGTTAATGAAGGGGATAAGTCAGGTGGGGTTCCCCCACAGAGGGCAGCAAAGGGGGGATGAGGTTGTGGTTTGGTGAGGAGGGGAGGGGAATGAGGGGGGGGCGCAAAGGGGAAGGGGGCCAGGGCGGGGGGACAATTAGAGGGCGGCAAGCATTGCTAAAGCGGAAAATATGTCGGGTTTTTTGCTGGTGGTACGGGTTTTGGGTTGGGTTAAAAAAGGTGAGGGGGACTGGTGGTTCGGTTTCGGGCTGTAAGTAAAATTTAGGCTTTTGTTGGAGGGCCCCAGGGGGGGGGTGGGGTTGGGTGGTGAAAAGGTGGTGGGGAAAAAACAGGTGGTGGTGGGGATTGGGGAGGGGCAATGGGTGTGTATCGATTGGAGGGGGGGGGGGGGGGGGGGTTTTTTCAAAATCCAATTTTACTGATAAGTAAGTATAAGGGGGGGACAGAGGGGGGATAAGGGACAAAAGTAAAAAAAAAAAAAAGGATAAGGTGGGGGGGGACAGAAAATAAAAAAATGGGGGGGACTGGCCAATGAAACAACAAAAAAAAAAAAAATTGTTATTTGGGAGGGGGGCAAAAAGGAAAATGGAAAAAAAATAACACCCATTATTGGGACAAATCCAAAAAAATGGACCAAAATCCATTTTACCCCCCAAACACCGGCCGGGGGAAAAAAACAAAAAAAATAAAAAATTGTTCCAAGGGTTTGGTAAAATTTACGCCCAGTTTTTTCTTCATTTTTTTTCCATTTCTCAAAATTTATTACAAAAAAAAAAACTATGGAAAAAACAAAAAAAAAGGAAAATTGGCAAAAAAAGGGGAATTTAGAGGGGGCGTGGGCGTGGAATTTCCGGGGATATTTTTTTTTAAAAAAAGAAAAAAAAACCACGAAAAAAAAAAAAAAAAATTGGTTATTCCGTTGTGTGTTGTGTGGTGTGTTAGTGGTGTTTGGGAAATACACCCCCCCCCCCACACACTTTTTTCGCGGATGGGGAAAGGGCCAGGAAGGTTGGTTTTTTTTAGAGGGGGGAACTCCACCCGGGGAAAGCACAGGGGCGTGCCAAGGTGGGTCAGGAGAAAAAAAAAAAAAAAAGTGATTATTATAAGAAAAACATATAGTTTTAAACCATTAAGATTATTGTGCGGGGACATGGCAAGGGGAGGAAGAAGCTGAATGAAAAACAAAAAAAACTATTGTAAAAACTTTTATTTAGATTTTCTCACCAAAAGGGCCCATATGATTAGAGTTTCCCAGGAAACAAAATAAGGGTTGGTTTAGGGTGGAGGGTTTTTTACTTACGCGCTTTAGGTTGGTTGGGATCAAAATTTATTGTTTTGGGGGGCACCCCCTTGGTTGCCAATTTTATTACCCAAAAGGGAAAAAAACAAGGGGGAGGAAAGGGGGGGGCTTGCCTTGGGGAACAAAAACCAACCGTAATTAAACTAATTACGGGAAAGGGAGTAAGGGGGGGGAAGGTGGATCCACTTACTTACAAGGGGTTTTGGCTGTTTTATTTGTTTGTAGGGGGGGGAAACGGAGTTAATTTAAAAGGAGTATTTAAAAAAGGGGGTAGTTTGAAACTCGGGGGGGGGGAAGGGGTTTTTTTTCTTACCAAAATGGCTTTCCATATTTCCTTGTATTTTATGGAATGGGGACCCCCCCCACCCCCCCACAGGTTTTTTAAACTTTGTTTCAAACCAACGGAGGGGGATGTAAAAAAAAAAAAACATGTTGAAACCAAGGATTTGGTCTTTGCTTCAAAATATGTTAACAAGAATATGGTTATAAAAATTTTTTTTTTTTCCAAAAACTATCAAAAAGGGGGACCAAAAAAAATTTTTTTGTGGGATAAAAAATGGGCCGGGTGGTTAGTGGATTTTCGGAGGGTTGGTGGTGAAAAACCGGGTAAGTGGGAGCACTGCCGAGTATTGTGTACCTTTGGCTTCGCCGGCAACGAGTGAATTGGTTTCAGTGGTCATCCGCCGTCACAAGGCTCACGCTAAAAAAAAAAAACAAGAATTGGGTCCCTTGTCTTGAAAAATTAGTTTTCCTTCCTTTTTGTAAAATTTTAAAATTTTAAATTGGGATTTGTCCCTTTTTTATGGGTTGAAAAAAAAAAAAAAAATAAACGAAAAACAACGAGGGGTTTTTGGAGCAGGGGGGCAATGGATGTTTCATTTGATTTTAATTGGATGTGAAAACTTTCCGTATGGGGATTTTCTTTGAGGCAAGGGGTGGGGGGGGGGGGGGGGGGGACATTGAAAAAAACCATGGGTGGAAAAGGTTCTAGAACCAAACTGGGTGCTTGAAAAAAAAAAAAAAAACTACTAGTGGTTAGGAAAAAAATCTACGTGTAACGATGTTTTTGTTATGTGGAAATCCGGGTTACCCCCACTTTAACAAAAAGGGGGAAAACTTTAGTGGAAAATATTTGAGTGGACAAAAAACAATTAAAAAATCTTTTTCCGTACTGGAGGGTTTATGGGGAGAGGAGGGAGATCCAAACCAGTTATAATGAGGACCCAACTTGGCTTTGATTGAACTAAATTTAGGTTTTCAAAAAAAAAATTTAAGGAAAAAAAAAAAACAACCAAAAAAAAACATTGTTAAAACCCAAAGTAGATTAAAGTTTTAGGGGAAAAACTTTTGTACAAAAATGATGGGATGTAAAAAAAAACCACCGTTTTCAGTGAAAAAAAAAAGGCAAACTGTTAAAATGTTTTAAATTGACGGTATTAAGGGACAAAAAAAAAAAAAGTTGATTTCAATCTAGAAAAAAAAGATAAAACTTTAAACAAATGTAATAAAAACCCGGGGGGAAAAAATGGAAGTTCATGGAGGTTTATATTAAAAAGGCGGAAAAGGAAAATGTAATAAATGGGGAAAAAAAAAAAAATTCCTAAGGGTTTAATCTTTTCCACACCCAGTTTTTCCGTTTCAGCAGGGGGGGCCATTCACCCCCAACTTAAAGGCGTGTGAAATGAAAAAAAAAAAACGGGTAGATGGAAAAAACACAAGGCGAGGCAAGAGTGGGGCCCCCGCTTTGCGCTTGGAGGAAAAGGCTTATGTTGTAGGTGTGGGCGGGGGACCATAACAGGGTGAATTGAGGCCAAAAAACCCCCCCAACGTTATTACAAAAAAACAATTGCCACCCCCAATGGGGGGGACAAAAAAAAAACAAGGTTAATTTTTTAAGAAATTTTTTATTTTTTTTTTTTTAAAAAAAAAAGCCCCCCCCAAAAAAAAAAAAAAATTTTTTTCCCCCAAAAAACCCACCCACCACGGGAGGGAAAAAACAAAAACCGGGAGGGTTTATTTTTTTCCTTCCCCAATTTCAGTTTTGTTTTTCACCTTGCCAAAAAAAAAAAAAACTTCTTTTTGTTTAAAAAAAAAAAATAAAAGGTTTAAATTTTTTTCAATTTTGGGAAGGGGTTTTCCTGGGGGAAAAAATTTACCTATTAACAAAAAAGGTTAACCCTTTAGATTAAGCCCAAGGGCGGAATGTTTAATATTATTGAGCATTTTTATTTTTGCTGTGGGACTACCAAGTTATAATTAGTGGATAGGTTTAAAAAATGATGTTTTAAAATTTAGTTTAATTTAGGAAAAATTATGTTTTAATGGATTATTTCTGTTTTAAAGTATAGTTATTTAGGGGAAATTTCTTAGTAATATTTTCAAATTATTTACATTTTAACTGCATTTTTTTTTTACTGTGGTCAATAAAAAAAAAAAAAAACTAAAATTCTTAATTCCTAATTCTATCTATCCTATCTGTGTTGTGTGTGTTCCCATTTAAAGTTATTTTAATGAGCCTTTTATTTAGCCATTGAGGGTTCTGTTCGGGTTTTCTTTCAAAAAAGTAAACAAACAGGCAAATAAAAAAGTTAAACCAACAAATTTACTAAAAAAAAAAAAAAAAAAAAAAAAAAAACAAAACAAAATAAATTTGGCGTTTAAAATGATTTTAAATTAATAACAAAAGTAAAAAAAAAAACAGGTGTGGTTTTTTGGGCGTGGAGTGTTTGT
>JACEEZ010010282.1:100000-105000 GCA_016584305.1 Chionoecetes opilio | reverse complement strand
CTCCTCTTCTCTCTCTCTCTTCTCTCTCTCTCTCTCTCTTTCCCCAACCACCACCCCCAAAACCCCAAAACCGCTTAAAAAAAATCGGTTCCCACAAGTTTTAAAGTGAAAAAGTGAGTCTTTTTTTCCCTTCCCTTTTTAAACAAACTTAAAGAAAGGGACACACGACCCCTTTATCCCGTCCGGGTAAAACCCCATTACTGTTTCCTAAATTTTTGGTGTTGATTGAAATAGTTTCCCCTTTCACGCCCGCATAAAACCTTAGAGAGTTCGGGGATTTAGGAAGAGATCTGGGAGTATTTGATTTTTTGGGGGAGATTAGGCGCCAGGAAAAGGTTTTAATGAAAAGGAGACGGAGGGTTTGTGTTGTGTGGGAGAGAGAGAGAGAAAAGGGGGAGAGAGAGAGAGAGAGAGGAGAGAAGAGGAGAGAAAAGAGAGAGAGAGAGAGAGAGAGGAGAGAGAGAGAGAGAGGAGAGAGAGAGAAAAGGAAGGGGGAGAGAGAGGGGAGAGAAGAGGGGAGGGGAGAGAAAAGAGAGAGAGAGAGAGAGAGGGGGGAGGATAAAATTCCCTCGTTTGGAAAGGGGGAAGGGAAAAAGGGGGAAAAAAAAAAGAAGAGAGAGAGAGAAAAGAGAGGGGGAGAGAGAGAAAAGAAAAAAACATTTGAAAATTTGAAACATTTGAAACATTTAAAAACATTTGAAACATTTTAAATTATCCCTTAAAAAACGGTACAAAATTTTTAAGATTTTTTCAGTTAATTAAGGCACCCCATAAAAAAGATCCCTTTTTGGCATTAGATGAAAAAATTTTTTTTAAAGGGGAGACCTAATATTAAAAAAACATTCTTGATGAGGTAATAAATATATTACTAAAAACCCCCCCCAAACCCTTTGCCCTCCCAAACAAAGGATGGCACAACCCCAAGAATACATATAATCACTAAAAATTTACAAAAAATTAACCGACACACCCATTTTTACACATTACTTTATACATACACATGCACATTCCTGATTTTTTTATTATTATTTTTTAAATAACTGCATTTAGTATTTTCCCAGAAATGTATTTTTTTTAGTTTTTTTTAAAAAAATATATTTGGGGGTTTAGAGTTTTTATTTTGATCAGGGAGGGCTTTCCCCACTTTTTGGGCCCAAAGATGGATAGTGAATGTTAAAAAATTGTTATGAGGAAATGGTATACGGATTTTTATAAAATGGGTCCCCCGTGTTTGGATAGCTGTGATGTGGTTTTTGGGTAGTAAGGCTATTTTTTTTCACATTTTTGATTATTTTAAATATATATATTTGCAATTTAAGTTTTTTTAATATCAAAAAGGGTTTTGGGTGAGTGTAATTTTTTAAAAAAGGGGGTTTGATTTATGTTCATAGAAATCGCTGCCGTAAAAATTCCTAAGGGGTTTTTTTTGTAGTCTAAATAGAGGGAAAAATGTGTGGGGTAGGTGCTGCCCCAAAATTTGGGGTGTACACTAGTAAAGATGTGGTAGCACATGGGCATCATCCCGTTTTTTTCATTATTTTAAATGGGGACAAGTTTTTTGACTCTGTAAAAACAGGGACAAAACTCTAGATATTTTTGAGCACGGGGTTAGTTTTATGTGGTTTAAAATTTTCATTTTATTTTCTATTTTATACCCAAGTTTTGGGTTTTGAGTTTTTTCTATGTTTTTGTCTTAAAAATTAAGGGTGGAAGGTCGTTAAGGGGGCAAAATTTTTTGGGAACGGGCAATAAAAATTTTACTAAAATTTAAAATTAAAATCTATTGCTTAAGCACCTTTTTTTTGATTACAGCTCATATTGGAAAATGTTGAAATCGGGTTTGGGAAGGATCTTTATTTTGCAATGTTTTGGGTAAGCATCACAAAGAGAAATATTTTTTTAGGTTGTTAAAGAAAAGGGGGAAATCTTTTATATAAACAAGAATAGAATGGGACCCAACACGCTTCCCTGGGGAAAACCCCCTTTAGTAAATTTTTTGGATATTTGGGGTGTTTTAAAATTAAAGTATTTTTTGACTTTTTATTGCGAAAGTGGGTTTTTGCCCCAAATCTTTAAAACAGCCCCTCGTACCCCGTAATCGGGAAATTTACGTAGCGGGATTCTTGTTTTACTTTTGTCAAATGTTTTGGTAAAATGATAAAAATCTAAGAAGGGGTTTTTGTAAACCCCGACTAGTTATATGTTTCGGGTGAAATTTTTTAAAGCTGAGAAAGTGTTCCTCCCTGTTAAAAAACCAAACTGTCGGGGATCAATAATTTTTTGACTCAAAAAAATTTTAGGAGTGGGGTTTTCTTTTAATTTTTCAATTTTTTAGAGAAAGTTTTTTAATATTGATATTGGTCGTAGTTGCTTGCGAATCTTTGGGGCCCTTTCTTATTAAGGATAACGGAGGCATGTTTGAGGCACTGGGGAAAATTTCACCTCTATTAAGGGTTTGTTTGAAAAATCGATAGGGGGTTTGCTAGAAAGGTTTTTTAATTACTTTGAAAATAGAAGTTGATATTTCAAGTGTTTTACTTTTTTTATTTTTTGGGGATTAAGGCCGGGTTTACATCTTGGGGAAAAAACTGGAAAAACTACCATAGAATTTGGATAGTCGCCTTTTGGGAAATTTAAAAGAGGGCCCCGTAGTAATGGTGGTGAATTTTGATCAAACTCGGGAGCTATACTAGTTTTAAAACTCTTTGGGAAAGCAGTTGCAATATCTAGGGGAGTATTCATTTTATTTTATTGTATACGATATTATCTAAAATTGTTATTTTTTACGATTTTTAATTGGTAATTTTTGGTTTATAATGTTCCACATTTTTTTTGTATCTTTCCCTTAACAAATTTTCAAAACATATTAGAGTAGTAATTTTGTTTAGCCTGTTTTTTATTTTGGTTAAGTTTTGTTACGAAAGTGTTTTTTATAAAAATTTTTTGGGTAACGCGCCTACTTTATATCCTTGTATAGGTTTTTTTAGTTTTTAGGGATTTAAATCTGCTTGAGTGACCCCGGGGTTTGGGTTTTTTCGCTTTTTTCCCCTTACTATTTTTTTTTTAAGGGAGGAAAAAACTTTCATTATTTTTTCTTTTATTTTTTCAAAAAATTTGGGAAATTTTGCATTTAGATCAAAATTTTAAAAATGTCATTCCTTCCCATAGCATTTTAAACTTTTTTTAGAGAAGTTTTCCCCTTTCGTTGTTTTATTTTATAGATCTAAATTCAAATTTTTTTGTAGTTTGTGTATTTGACTGGTTTTTAAAAATTTTTAATTTGAATTTTTGGGGAAAAGGGGGTCTGAAATCGGATAATGTATTATTCGGGAATTTTAAATTTTATTTTAAAAATTTGAAATTGTTTTTTAAATTTAGGGTTTCCCCCAAAATTTAAAAGCTATCAGGAAAGCGGGGTTGGTCTTGAGATATAGGAAAAAAGTTTAAAAGTTTGTAAGTGCTAAAAAAAAATTTTTTGGGGCATTGTAGTGTGTTTTTAGTAAGTTGATGTTTAGATCTCCCCCGATTATTAAAGTTTTATTTTCTTAATGTCTTTTTGTAGGAAGAAATAAGCTTTTTTTTGAACCTCAAAAATTCTCATGTTTTTCTATGCGGGCGTAATAGCACATACATTTAAGTTAAAAAGGGATTGACGTTATTTGTATTGTGTTAATTTCTATGGAGTCATTTTTTAAAATTTGTTAATTTTTTGTAATTTTACACCCTTGAAAGTTATCTGATGTGAAGATTGAGGGGAAACCCCCATGTGCTCTGGTGGTTCGAAAAAGGGGAAAAAAATTATAAAAGGGGGAAACTGATATAGATGTTTTTTTATTACTATTGAGCCAGGTCTCATTAAATGCCAAAACATTTTGGGGAAAGCGGAAAAAAGAATAAAAAGGCCGTTAAAAATTATCTAAAGGGTTTTTGGGGGGAGATCTGGAATTTTTAGGGAAAATGTTTTTGTTTAAACAGAGGGTTTTGGGGAAAACAAATGTTATATGCCCTGGATATCGTAATAAAGTTAAAAGCTATCAAAATCAGTATGGGCCCTTTTAGATTTATTAATTAATTTTTAGGCTAGTCGTCTTGGTTTGGTTTTGAGATATCACCAAATTAAAAAAGGAAAATATAGAGATTTTGACAGAGTTAGTTTGGGAAAAAAAGGTAGATGAAAAAAGTTCAGGGTGTTTCCAGGTGTACCGTGATTAATATGATAACAGGGTGGTGGTGGTTTTTGGTGTTTGATAAAATATAAGCAGTTAAAAGTGGCAACAATGGTTAAAAATAATAATAAAAATAAAAATAATAATAATAATAATAATAAAAAATAATAATAACCAAAAATAACAATAAAATTTTAATGATAAAAGATAATAATATAACAATGATTCAATAATAAAATAGCAATAAAAAAATGATAACAATAATAATAATAATAATAGCAATAATAGTGCAAATAATAAAGCAAAAATAATACTTTAAAACCCAATAGTGTAAAAATAATAATATAATATTAATAAAAAATAATAATAAAAAAACAAAAACAATAGAATGATAATTATAAAAAATAACAAAGATAAATAAAAGAATAAGGGAAAAAAAAATAAGGATAGAATAGCCAAAAATAAAAAATACAAAAAATCAAAAGGTTTTATGGATAATAGTCATAATGTGGTGTAATGTATTGTAATAAAATAGAAAGAAAAAACTATAATAAAAAGTAAAAAATTTTCATCAAGGAGGAAAAAAAAAAAAAAATAAAAATTAATAAAAAATTTAAAAAAATCGTTAAAAATTTAAAAATAATAATAAAAATAAAAATAATAATAATAATAATAATAAAAAATAATAATAATAATAATAAAATAGTAATGTTAAAAATAATATTAGTACCAAAAAAAAAACAATGATAAAGGTATTTAAAAAATAATAAAAATTTAATTTTCTTTAGGAAAAATAATAAAGACATAAATAATTTTTTCAGAAATAATATTTGA
>JACEEZ010010282.1:72500-87500 GCA_016584305.1 Chionoecetes opilio | reverse complement strand
TTTTCATATTTTACTTTTTTATAACTCTTAAACGTATCCTGTCATTTTTTTTTTAGTTCCTAAAAAAAACGGATTTCAAAATAAATCAAGGCATACACCCCTTTGCAAAATTTGCCAAAATATTTGAAAAATAGTTTTTGCTGAAATGAGTTCCTAACAGTTTTCGGGCATTGCTTAAACACGAATCTGGAGTCAGTTTTCTGTTGCAATGATTAGAAGTTCCTATTTCAGCCAATTCACAATGGACATGATATTTTCCAAATTTTCCCCTTAAAAACCACAAATTAGATTAAAAACTTTCTAAAAGAGATAAAAAATATGACAGGCATTGCTAGATTAATCATTACTTTAATACAATGATCAGTATTAGTATTATAATGACAAAACCCCTACATCAGCTTCTAATATCAATGCCTGACTTTCTACCTTTTTAACTTCTACCTTACAACCTTTCTCTCTCTCCTAACTCTTCTCTCTCTCTCTCTCTCTCTCTCTCCTTTTCTCTCTCCTTTTCTCTCTCTCTCTTCTCTCTCTCTCTCTCTCTCCTCTCTCTTCTTCTCTCTCCTCTCTCTCTTCCCTCCCCTCTCTCTCTCTCTCTAAGCGAAGTATAAGTGTACAAGTATAAGTAATAAAAGCATTATAGAAAGTCTTGAATTTCGTACGTTAGAGAGAAAAATTGATATTTTTTATTGGCCTTTATATTATACAATTTATTATACCTTGTTAAAAAAAAATGTCCAAAGCCTTTTGTCCATTGAGTCGCTAACTTTTTATGGACCTTTATGCTATTATAGGAGGTCAGCAGATGTAAACGTTTTATGACGGCCCCTGCCCCTCAATGCCCCCCCCCCCCTTTTAACTATTTTACCCTATGAAAAAAAATTTAATTAAATTATAAATTAATATTCCCTACTGAATATAACTACTTAATTTAATCAATTAAAAATTAAATAAATTTAATAAGGTATATTAAAGAGAATATACCAAAAACAAAGCATTCATACCATAAACAGTACTCATACTAATAGTACTATGATAACGGAGAGCAATGAATTATCACACTAATTATATAAAATCACAATTATAAATAATAATAAATTAATTTTAATAGTTACTTTTTCAACCTTTTTTTTTATTTGCAGTTTAAAAAGGATTTAATTCTTTATTCCTTACATCATCTGGAAGTTTGTTCCACAGTTTGTTCCCCAGTGAGACACCCTTTTTTGAGCATGGGAAGTTTTTAAAAAAGGAAAATTTGAGATTATTTGGGTTTGTCTGTTTGTATGTTAGGGGTGGGGGTTTTTAAAAACCCCCCTGTCAATTTGTATGTATTCAAAAAGCCTTTATAAACAAAAGATATAGTCAAAATCGAAATTCGTAATTTAGAAGTTTTTAACTCACGAAAGATTGACTTGTGGGTCATACCGATTTTCTATAGGGGGGCATTATAAAATTTTTTCGATTTTAAAAAAACAATTTTTTTTATTTCCCCCCCCCTATTTAACATAAAATTAAATTGGTTTTAAATATAAAAAAAAGCAAACCTTTTAATATTAAACCACTCAACTTTGGCAAATTATGACCTATCGGTATCATTTTAAGTTTAATGTTTTTAGATCGAAGTAACTTAACACACACACACAACACCACACACACCACAACACACACACACACCACAAGCACACACAACAAATCAACACACAACCGGACACACACACACACACACACACCACACCACACGAAAAACAAAAACCATAATTCGACAATAAATTAGATCAGAATTTGGCGTGCAGTGTGTATTGTAAAGTAAAATTTGCCTGTAGGAATCTATGTAAGAAATTCTGAGTAGAAACAAGATAGTGTTTTGTAGTGTTCAACACAACTGTAATATAAATAACAAAGAAAAATTAGCTGTGTGTGTGGAGAGAGAGAAGAGAGAGGAGAGAGCGCGAGAGAGACAGAAAAAGAGAGAGAGAGAGAGGAGAGAGAGCGCGACGAGATGCTCGCGCTAGAGTCAGACGCTAGCTATAGGCATGCTAATCCTAAGATACGAGAGTACGAGCTAGCGCTACGCGCTAGCTCTCTCTCTGATGCATCGCTGAGTTTGTGTTGTGTGTTGTGTTGTGTTTGTTGTGTGTTGTTTTTGTGTGTGTTTTGTGTGTGTGTGTGTGGTGTGTGTGTGTGTGTGTGTTCCCATGTGTGTGTGTGTGTGTGTGTGTTGTGTGTGTGTGTGTGTGTGTGTGTGTGTTGTGTGTTTGTGTGTGCGTGCGTGCGTGCTTGCGTGCGTGCGTGGGCGTGCGTGCGTGCCGTGCGTGGCGTCGTGCGTGCTTGCGTGCGTGCGTGCGTGCTTGCTGCGTGCGTGCGGTGCCGTGCGTGCTGCGTGGCGTGTGTGTGTGTGTGTGTGTGTGTGTGTGTGTGTGTGTGTGTGTGTGTATAGCGTTTATTGCATACATACATTCAGGAAACTGCAGCAATATTCAGGGGAAAATATGTATGAAAATTGTAAATGGGATGAGGTGAGTAAGCGTGCCAAGAAAAGGAAGAAGGGAAATCTGAAAGCAGGCGGACGGAGAAGGTTGAAGTAGTGTGTTGAAGGTGGGGGGGTGTGGTGGAGAGGGAGAGAGAGAGAGAGAGAGACGGAGCATGAGAGAAGAGAGAGAGAGAGAGAGAGAGAGATAGAGAGAGAGCAGAGAGAGAAGAGGAGAAGAGAGAGGAGAGGAGAGAGAGAGAGAGAGAGAGAGTGTGGTTTTTAACGACCCGTTCTGCTTGGGCTGGTCTTAACTACTCTACTAACTTTACTACTACTCTACTACTACTACTACTTTAACTACTTACTATTCCTACTACTACTACTCTCACTACATAACTATTACACCTACTACGACTCTATTACTACCTTACTAATTACTACTACTACTCTTTTCTACTTCTACTACCTTCTATCTAACTCTATCTACTAATACTACTACTACATCCATGAACACTGTCCAAGCCTCCTTATAAAGCCTCCCTATTGACGTCTACAGTCTACTACTACTACTACTACTACTACTACTAACTACTACTACGACCACTACTAACTACCTGCCTGCCTTGTCCTATACCCATCCCCCTAGGTCTGAGGGTTGGCTTTTTGCAATTAATTATTGGCTTATATTTTAAGGGCTTTTTTTTCCCCCTCTCTAAGAAGTTTAACACAAGTGAGTTATGGAATAAAAAAAAGTAAAGGGCTCTTGAAAAAACACTTTCAACACTTTCGCCCACTAGCCAAACACTAAACTCCAATGTTTTTTTTTGCGCGTATATGAAATTGCATATCAGAAATGTTTTGGGTATTTGACGATTTAATAGGAGGCATTTTCCCGGCTTGATGTTCAATGTTGACGTGGCAGCCAAACAAAACCAAATAAATTAAATATGAAAGGGGAAAAAAAGAATCTCAGTAAAAAAAGGTAATTACTACACTGTTCAAAATTGGAACCGAAAAATTAGAAGAAGGCGCAAAGTTTCTTTGAAAAAAAGTCATATACCATCACATAAGTCCTGATCTCTCCTAGTGAGGGAAGGGGAAAGGGAATGGGCCTGGACAGAGTACCTTCTTCAAGAGACAAGTGAGGAGCAACATACAACTCAATGTAGAGACAAATCCGGCCGTTCGCCTCTACCATCTCCTGGTGAGCATTTTATATTTTTTTTTTCATATTTCACAACAATATATACTTCTCTCCACACAGCAACACTTACTCAGCAAACGTTATTGTAAATGGATAGACTCTACATCTTATCCCCGTAATAATTTTCCTTGTTATATATGTCGAAGAAAAAAAATTGTCCGAATTACTGGCTGCTGAAAATATTCCAAAATCATTGACGATCATGTTTTTGTATTTTGCCGCAAAACTATTGAGCCGTAGAAGAAAACATTTCGAAGTAACAAATGTGTTGTATCATGATGTGTTCTACTAAACATGAACGCAAGTAAGATAATCGGGTGTTCAAGTTCAAAACACCTCATTGTTGTCGAGAAAATAGAAATTTTTGTATACATGTGAAAAAGGCTTTTTTTCGGTTATTTTCCAATCATATTTTGTTGCTTTACACCAAATATAGGGCCCTTGCTCTTCTTCATTTTACTTTTTTTTTAAAAATAACTCCTTGCACGTATCTGTTCATATTTTTTTTATTAGTTTCCTAACAAAAACGGTGATTTTTCACAAAATAGAATCAAGGCATACAACCCCTTGCAAAATTTGCCACAATATTTTGAAACAATAGATTTGCTTTGAAAGAGTTTCCTAACAGTTTTCGGGCATGCTGACAGCAATCTGGAGTCGTTTTCTGGTTGGCAACGTGAGTAAGAAGTTTCTATTTCAGCCAATTCCGAAGAACAACTGATATTGTCCAAATAGTTCCTTAAAAAAAACCCACAAAATTAGATTAAACGTTCTAACAGGAGATAAAAATATGACAGGCATTTTGCTAGATAATCTCATTTACTTTAAATACAATGACAGCAGTATTCAGTATTATTAATGACAACACTACATCAGCCTTCTAATATCAAATGGCCTGACTTCTATTCTACCTTCAACCAAATTTTTTTTTTTTCTACTTTACTAACTCTTTCTCTCTCTCTCTCTCTCCACCAGTCCTATCCTCGACTCTCCCTTCATCATCTCTCATCTCTCCTCTCCCCTCCTCCCTCATCTCCGTCTCTCTCTCTCTCTCTCTCTCCCCTCTCCTTCCTCTCCCTTCCCTCTCTTCTCTCCCTCCCGCTTCGTATATCCTCCTCTCCCGGCTCCCTCCTCTCCCGTTGTCTCCTCATCTCCTCTCTCCTCTCCTCTGTCGCTCACTCTCCTGCTGACTCTCGACCTCTCGTCTCTCATCTCTAAGCGAAGTATAAAGTGTAACAGTATAATTAATACAAGCAATAGAAGCGTCTGTAATTTAGCGTACGTTCGAGAGAGAGAATTGAGTAATTTTGTAATTGCCTTAACATTATAACAAGTATTATACATGTAGCAGAAAATGTCAAAGGCCTTTGTCGCATTGAGTTCGTAATCCTCCTGTTATGGACTTTATGCTATTTATAAGAGGTCAGCGATGTACGTGTATGAACGGCCCTAATCTAATTTACGATATGAAAAACTAAATTAAATTAATAAATTAATATTCCCTACTGAATATACTACTTTAATTTTAATCATTAAATTTAAATAAATCTTAAGTAAGTTAATTAAAGAATAATATACACAACAAGCATTCATGAACCATACATAGCTCCTACATAATAGTACTGATAACGAGAGCAATGTAAATTATCCCACTATTATAATAAATCTACTAAATTATTAAATAATAATAAATATTAATTTAAATAGTTACTTTTTCAACTTTTCTTTTAATTGTGCAGTTTAATATTGATTTAATTTCCTCTTTAGTATTCCTTACATCAAGTCTGGAAGTTTGTTCCACAGTTTAGTTTCCCCGAGTGAAGAAGCACTGTTGTTGAGCAGGGAATTCTAACCAACAGATGGAAGTTTGAGATTATTGGTTCGTCTGGTTGTATGTTAAATGTGGTTGGTGGTTTGAAAACTCACTGTCAATTTTGTATTATTTTTCAACGCCTTTTAAACAAAATAGATATAATCCTGATAGTCGATTAATATCATGTAATTTTAGGAAGAAGTTTTCAACTCACGATAAAAAAATTGCGACTTGTGTGGGTTCATGGTAAGGTGACCAGTTACTATGAAGTGACATTAATGCTAACAATTTTTTTTTCTGATTTACAATAGTGTTGATCAATATAAGTGTTTTTTATATGCCCACCAAGCCCGCAATGAGCTGTGAACAGTTACACATAAATATGGATAAATGCTAATCGATAATAAAATGAGTACTTAAAACTTCAATATTACCAATGGTGTCTCGTATTCTATATGATTAACACCTATTATTTTTTGAATATTATTTATTACATTTCGTCTTGTGTGTTTTCCATTTCAGCTTGTGCTACTCAATAACAATTCCAAGGAATTTTGCTTCTTGTACCTCTTTATATAATGATATTATTCAATTTTGAATATTTGTTGCGTGTGTGGTGTCATGTGTGAATGTGACAGCATACAGTGGAGTTTTTATGATATTTAATGTTAAAATTTGTTACATTCTTAATAAAACGAAACCAATTAGCACAACATTACTAATTCAGTGTTCATTGTATTTCTTAGATCATTTAAATAATCCCTTCCCTGTAGAAAAATGGTAGTGTCCATCAGAGAAGAGAGATAGAAGAGAGAGAAGAAGAGCGAGAGAGGAGAAGAGCGGAGAGAGTAGAGAGAGAGAGAGAGATAGAGAGGAGAGGAGAGTGAGAGAGAGCAGAGGAGAGAGAGAGATAGAGAGATAGAGAGAGGAGAAGAGACGAGGAGAAGAAGACCTAACGAATTTACTATAACCTATAACCGCGCTGAGCTACATCTCTTCTTAAGGATCATAAAGTGAACGACCCCTCTAATAAAAAAAAAAAATGCAGGAATATATTTGTGAGCTCATTAAGTCCCTATTAGGATATTCATTCCTTCGCTGCGATGCATCCTTACTTAAAAGTTTAGGTTAATACGCGGTTATTTACATTTTTTTCTAAGACCAGCCTAGTATGAGCCACCGAAAAAAAAAATATGGAGACTATTCATAACCAACATATTACCCAAAGTGCTGCTGATGTGCACATTTTCCTATTGACATATATTAAGCAAAAATACCGACTTATATCAATTTGCTTTATTTCCGAATAGTCCCTAAATATTATATTATTTACTCCATATTCAGAGATTAGAACCTAGACGAGAGAGAGAGAGAGAGAGGAAAGAGAAGAGAGAAGTCTGGAGAGAAGAGGAGGAGAGAAGAGAGAGAGAGAGAAGAAGAGAGAGAAGAGGAGAGAGAGAGGAGAGAGAGAAGAGAGAGAGAAGAGAGAGAGAAAAAAACAATATGTATGTATAATTAATATCGTCTAGTGCAGCTATGTTGCCATTTTTTCCTATTGAGAGTTTAAGAAAATGTACACCCCTTATATCATACTTTATTTTTCCTATAGTTCCTAATTAAGTAATAACATATTTCCACCTCCCTACCAAAAAAATAAAAAAGTGCAAAAGTTTGTTTCGTTTATCATGTTTATATAATTCCTCCGTTTTTTATTCGCATCATAAGACTTCATAACTTCCAATTATTCTCAGATGATTCTATAAAAACTTTCGTCATTGTCGAGTGCAGTATTTAAAAAGTGTTGAGGTAAACATTTGGGCTTTGCACGAGTAAGTAGCTTTTTATATTTCTTATGCTTCCCTTCCTGCATCTTTCCTGAGAGGAGAGAGAGAGGGAGAGAGAGAGATAGGAGAGGAGAGAGGGAGAGAGGAGAGAGAGGAGGAGAGAGGAGAGAGAGGAGAGAGAGAGAGAGAGAGAAAGAGAGAGACATAATAGAAAGCTGAATATAACTAAAGGTAAAAAAACTAGTGTTCGTACAGATCCTATAAAACACTAACCAGGTCGTGCGTCTCGCTCTCTCTCGCTCTCATCTCTCCTCCCTTCTCCCTCTCATCACTCCCTCTTCCCCCCCTCGTCTCCCGCTCCTCTCAAGCTCATCTCCGCTCTATCTTCCGGTCCAGGTGTCATCACAGGTCAGGCTCTCTCTATCCGGTTCTCTTTTTTCGTCTCTTCTCCTCTCTCGTGCCTCCCATCGAAGCCACCTTCCATCCTCATCTTCATCTCTAGTCTCTCTCTCTCTCTAATCACTTATTTACCCTCATACTGAGTGCATACCATGGCCACCCAACACTTAATCCAACGCCTACAAACCACATGAAGAAACATAATACCTACTATGACAGTCGTCAATCCTCAAGAAAATAAACCATCTTATATAGTAACAAACTATTTATCTATTAATTAGCTATTTATCTTTATTACTGAAGTCACACTCTTCCTCTTTCAGCCACAACCACCACCACCACCACCAACCACCACTACCTACCATCACCATCACCACACCACCCCTACCTACCAAATCACCACCAACCACCCTCCACTGACCTACCCACCACTACCTACCATCACCATCCCCATCACACCACTACCACCTATCACCGACTGTCACTACCTTACTATCACCACCGGACGGCCCACCGGACCGACCAGCTAACCTACTCTCCACCACCACCACTACTACTTACCATCACCCCCACCACCAATGATGGTTAGTGCTGATATACCCAACCACTACCTACCATCACCACTACCTACTATCAACCACCACCTCCACCACTACCTACCATCACCACCACCACTACCTACCATCACCGGACCCACGCACCAACACTCACTACTACGCATCACTATAAACCACCACCATCACCACTACGTCCCATCACCACCACCAACACCACCACTATCACCACCACGTCTACCTACCGCCCACCATCACTACCGTACCACCTATAACCTCACCACTACCTACCTACATCATCACCCACCACCCCAGCAACAACACCAACCACCACCCCCAACCACTACCTACCTACCTATACATCCCCCTCCCTCCCTCCCTCCTCTTCTCCTCCTCCTCCTCCTCACTTAAGGAGTCCTTGGAAGAAAAAACTCATTAGGTTGTCTCGTGTAATTACACGTTAATTACTCTTACTCCGATGCAATATGAAGGGGAAGGCTTTTAAAAGGAACGGCTAGGTGGCGGGGCAGGGGAGGAGGTGAGGGGAAGGGAAGGAGGGGAAGGGAAGGAGGGGAAGGGAGGGAGGGAAAGGAGAGATGGGTACTAGGACTCAGTAGGAAGAGAGGTAGTATAGCAGGGTAAGAGAGGGGAGAGGGGTGAGGGAGTGTTAAGGTAGGCGAGGGGAAGAGATTGAAGGTAAATACCTATGAGTGATGGGAGGAAGAAGGGAGAAGGAATGTGGAGAGAGTGATAAGAGTATAGAGGTCATAAATGAAGTGAATATTTAGGGAAGAAACAGATATCAGAGGAACAGTGGGTCTAATATTAATTTACGGTGGATATAAAAGGATAGTATAGAATAAGAGTCCTCAGCCCGCCAGCCTCTCTCTCGTCTCTCTCTTCGCGCATTCTCTCGACTTCCTCTTTGTCTTCTCGTCGTCGTCTCTCTCCGGACTCGTCTCTTCCTCAAACTCTTCCCTCCTCTCTCACCTTCCCCCTCCATCTCTCCGATCTCTCACTGGTCGGTCCTCCAGTCATCTCTATGCATCTCCTCCGCTCTCTCTTCTTCTCTCTCCTCGCTCACTCCTCTAATCCTCTCCGTCTCTCATCCTCTCTCGACATACTGTAGATTTATAGAAGAAAAAAAAAAAACGTTGGAAAAGAAGAGTGGGTCTAAAATTTAACGAGTGGTAGAATTGAATATTACAAAGAAGGCTCCTCCGCCGCCAACCTCTCTCTTCTCCTCTCTTCCTCTAAACCCCTGTCATCATTCTCTCTCTCTCGAACCTCGTGGTCTCTCCCTCCGGAGATCTCTCAATCTTCGTCTCTCTGGCTCTCATGTGCTCCGGCCGTCTCCCTCTCATTCTGTTCTCCCTACCGTTCTTCTCGTCGAATCTCTTCTCCTCTCCCCATATCTCTTCATCTCTCGTCTCTGAGCTCTTCTACTCTCCGTCTCTTCGAAGGTCTGGGGCTCTCACCTCTCACCCACCACTCTCTTCTCCTCTCTCTCTCCTCTTTAAAAGTGACACTTTTTGCCCTTATGTTATAGAAAACCAAGTTATGGAAAAATGTTCTAATTTTTCTATTTTCTACGTGCCGTATATTAATTAAGTAACTTTAAATCAAAATAATAATCACTATCAGAGTCCTTTCTTTAATGCAGTGTAAGAGCTGATCGCGTACAGTACAACATTAAAATAAGATCGTCAAACTTCATCTGTAAATAATTAATCTTATTTCGAGGACATAAACTAAAAAATCTTCCCTACATCCTTACTCAAAATTTCCGTGCGTCCTGATGCCTACCTAAGCTGTCGTCCTTATTCGCGCTCTTAATGCGAACACAGCTGATCGCGTATTACACATAAAATAAGATCGTCAAATTCACTTAAAATAATTAATCTTTCTTTCGAGGACAGTAGGAAAAAAAAACTTCTACCTCCCTTACTGCAAAATTTTCGCAGTGCCTGAGCCTACCTAAGCTGTTCTTGTCTTAATGGACTTTAAAAGCTTGGCTCATGTTTTTACCTCGTACGTCAACCCCTTCACGCCTCAGAATTCTTTATTTCCTTTTGCTGATAAAAATGTATGTTGTTCGAGCCATGAAATTAAGTAAAGTTACGTTAATAAACCAAATTCAGCTTATGGACAAGGATTAACAGGTCATAATATCTACGAAACAGTGCTTATATTCCACGGAAAAATCGTCTAATGGCACCCAACATTACAAATGGAAATTTACGTTTCTGGGCATCAAGGGGTTAAAGCTTGGCTCATGTTATACCTCGTAACTGATAACCGTGAAAATCTGCTTCTTGTCTGCAAAATTAGCGCATGGGAGTGTATAAGTGAGAGAGGTGAGAAATGTAGTGAGTGAGTGAGGTTTAAAGTGAAGTGTGAGTAAATAGAGTAATGACGATAAGTGAGTAAGAGCGTTTTAGAGTATTAGTGGGAGAGAGAGAGAAGGGGGGATAGAGAGAGAGAGAGAAGAGAGAAGAGAGAGAGAGCGAGAGGAGAGAGAGAGAGAGAGAGAGAAGAGAGAAGAGAAGAGAGAGAGGCAAGGAGTAGAGGGAGAGAGAGGAGAGAGAGAGAGGATGAGAGAGAGTAGAGGAGAGAGCGGAGAGAGAGATAGAGATAGAAGAGAGAGAGAGAGAGAATACTTTTTTTGTGTTCTTAAGTTAGGAATAAAAAAAAAAAATAAGAGAAAAAGTGTGAAATGATGGTGTTTGTCACATTAAGAATTTAAAAGATACTTCAATTGGATTTCCTCTCTCATCCTCCTCCCTCTCTCCTCTCTCTCATCTCCTCTCTCCCTCTCCTCTCACATCTCTCCACCTCTTCACTCGTCTCCCTCCCTCCTCCCTCCCTCCCCCTCTCTCAAAAAGCCAGTCTCTCTCTCTCTCACGCCTCCCCTCTGTCTCATCCTCCTCTCGCCCTCCAAAAGCCACGCTCTCATCCACTTCTCCTCGCTCCTTCCCTCTCCTCCTACGCTCCCTCCCCTCATCCCACGTCTCGATCAAAATCTCTCCTCTCGCTTCTCTCCTCACTCTCTCTCCATCCCCTCCCCACCTCCGTCCGCCCTTCTCCTCCGCACTCCAGGACTCTGTCTCGTCTCCGGTTTCCTCCCCCCCTCCTCCCTTCGCCGAGCATCCTCATTCATCCTCCGTCTCCGTCGCCATCCGGTTCTCTGTCTTTTAATTATAGACATTAAACGTGGATGCCTGCAAGAAAAAAAGTTCTCGGTAGACCTCTTCCTTGCCTTTCCTTAGTCCTCCTTGAAGGCCACACACACACACACACACACACATCACACACACACCACATGACCACACACCAACACACACACACACACACACAAAACATTACACACAACTGGCACACACAGCACACAACCCACTAAACACACACACACTACACACACACACACACACACAAAAACACACACACACACGACACACCACACCCACACACACCATCACACACACATACAACACACCACACCCAACACACACACACACCACAACACACACAACACACACCCTACATACACACACACAATACACACACACACACACACACACATCATCACACACACACTAACACACACACACACACACACACACACCACACACACACACCACACACAACAACACACACACACGAATACACACACACACACTACACACAAAAAACACCACCTAGCCACACACACACACACCCCACATCACATTATTACACACTGACAACAGACAACACGACACACGACACACTACGACACACCACCCACAACACCAACACACACACACACCACATCACACACAAAAAAACCCACAAATGCACACACACACACACACACACACACATCACACACAACACCACACACAGACTGATTACTATCCTGGCTCCCCCTACACAATGCCGACCATTGAAACCCTTCCTCCTTCGAAGCCCTCACGCCAAACATAGAAGTTTAAAAAATGACATTACTTTTCTGAAAGAGGCTAAAAAAAGGTTATTTTTCTTCTCCCTCTTCTCTGCGTTTATATCTGTTTCTCCTCCTCTCGTCTCTCCTCTCGTCTCTCATCTCTCTCTCTCTCTCTCACAAAGTCTCTCTCTCTCAAGTCTCCATTCTCTTCGTTCAAAATCTCTCCGCCATCCTCTATCAGGTAAGCTCACCTCCTCTCCTCTCTCCTCCATGCCTCTCAACCTCTCTTCGTCTCCCTCTCCTCTCTCGTCTCTCTCCTCTCGGACATCTTCCCTTCCATTTCAAAGAGTAATACCTACTCTTCTCAATACTCCTCCTTTCTTCGCGTCCTTCTCTTTACTTAGTTCCTCTCTTCTTTCTCTCTGCTCTTTTCCCCTTCTTTTAACGCCCCACTGTCTGTCTTCATATTTATTTTTTCTTTTTCCCTTTAATATTTCCTCTTGGTCCTTTTTTTCCTTTGAGTGTTCCTACTTCCTCCAGCTATTTTGTCTTGAGTGCTTTCCTTACTTCTATTCTTCGCTCTCTCTCTCTCTCATCCGCTCTCTCTCTCTCTCTCTCTCTCGTCTCACAATCTCTCATCTCGTTATGTCTCCACTCTCTCTCATCTCCGCTCGTGTCGAAGTCTCTCTCACTCTCGTCTTCGTCTCCCTCTATCCTCCAGCCTCTCCTCTCCTCTCTCCTCCCCTCCTCTCTCTCTCTCTCTCTCTCCTCCTTCAAAGCCTTCCATCTTTCCCTCTCAATTTTCCTTTCTTTTCCCACCGAACATTCATCCCTCTCCTCTTCCTCATCCTCTCGCTCTCTCTCTCACCGTCACTCTCTCACTCCTCTCTCTCACAGTATACTCATCGCTCTCCTCATCTCCTCCCTCTTCTTCTCTCAATCGAGTCTGCTCTCAATCTAAAAAAAAAAAAAAAAAATCCCTCTCTCTCCTCTCGTCTCTTCTTTGTCGCTCTCTCCTCTCCCCTCATTCCTCTCTCTCTCGCTCTCGTCTCCCCTCTGTCCTCTCTCTCTCTCTCACTCTCTCTCTCTCCCTCGTCTCTCATCTTTTAACAACACTCCAAGCATCGTCCAGGGGGACTTACAATAGCCTTACTATCTACCGGCGGGGAAATTACCGTCCTGTCGCGCGTGTAAAGGTAAGCACTGAACAGAGACTATTCACGTCCCTATAGGACACTTAAGTAACAGGAACATAACTCACGTGTGATGTCTCACAGTCCCTCTTGTAGCTTCACTATAGTCTTTGTTCTTATAAAAGTGTAAAATTTAGTAACTGTTTAGAATTTTAGACGAAGCAGAAGAGATTCGTCTAACGAGTATGTTTTAGGGATTTATTTTATACAATTATGGAGATTTTTGTTTCAGAAAAGGTCGCCACGTGAGGGTTGGCATTCTTTTTTTTATTATAACATTTAGGCTATCCAGAGCTAGAACTTTTTGAAGAAGCCAGTTTCAATTCTGATAGATTTTTAACCAGGTTTTTTTTTTTTTTTTTTTTTTTTTTTTTTTTTTTTTTTTTTTTTTTCTTTCATATTGTGTAAATATGTTGGAGATTGTTTTTTTTTACTTTTATTTAACCTTTTTCCATCGTTTTGTTTCCTTGTTTATTCCTATTTTGGTTCTCTTCCGTCACCTGTCATTTCTCTTCGTAATCTCTTTCATTCTCCCTCTACGTCTGTCTCGTCTCAGGGGTCTCTCTCTACGACACTTAAGTATCGTGACGGAACTATACACGTGTTAGGTGCTGCACCAGCCTCTTGTAGGTTCCTTATTACTTATTGTTTTTTTTGTAATTCTTATGTCCTCTCTATCGAAACACCAACCTACAAGGCGGAGCTCGTCTAAGGGAGGCTCTCGTCTGACCCGCTCTAGAGGACTGTGGTGTACGAGGGAGACGAGGAGCCGGGGCTCACTGTGGTAGGTATCTATAGGTCAGTGGTTCGCGAGAGTGGATGGCCTAGGTACCTAATGATGGGTCTCCACAGTCGGTAGGGGGCGCTGTGTCACAGAGGGTGGAGATGATTAACGGTGCCGAGATGGTTACTTGAGCCTTACCGTTAAAACGTGTTTCAACTGTTAGCAGATTGAACAGTCCAGTTTAGAGGTTTAAGAAGCCCTTCACGCCCAGCATCTTGTCCTTTGCTTATCGCAAAATTGGTCTATTGTTAACATAAAAAATTTACGAAAAGATAACTACAGGCTACAAACCAAAAGTCATATTATAAAGTATTGCCTTAGAATTCACTAAAAAAAAAAAAAATCAGTCTAATGGTACCCAATTAAATGGAAATGTACATTATGGGGTCTGTAAGGGGTTAAGATGACAGATTTGATCTTACCGAGTGAAGTATGTTCTGCTTTATGAGGTAGGCAGTGCTTATACTCTTCATATTAGGTACATAGTTACATTTCGGTGTACATATAATCCCTTTAATAAAAAAATTAAATCGCACCTGTGAAAAAAATGCTGATCTTCTGACTACCAAGAAACTAAATACATAGGACTGTGAGTAGAATGATTTGTACTTTAATTGTTTCTCGTAGTGCGGATCATAACATAACAGTTGCTTTTTTTTAATTTAGTTTTATGTCTGTAGAGAGTTTTGTATTCACTAATTAATGGAGAGACCTACGGGTTCAGTATATTTTCTTTAGTCGTTTAAGTATTACAGGGCATTGCAAGAATGACACATTATAGTAAAAAAAAATAGAAAAAAAAATATGAATGAGGTTTTTTTTAGGTGTCTGTCCTCCCCTACCCCAAACTTTTTCTTTGCAGTTTTTTTGTCTT
>JACEEZ010010282.1:57500-67500 GCA_016584305.1 Chionoecetes opilio | reverse complement strand
AAATATTGATAGCAAGCGAGAATACACAGTATACAAAATAATTAGTATTGTGTTTAGGCGTCTGTCTCCCCCCCCCACCAAACTTTCTTCATCACAATACCTGGCAACCAAGCCCTTGCACACACCGGAACAACTTTGCCCAGAGAACGATGCCTACATTCCCAAAAATTTCTCTCTCTCTCCTTTTCTCCTCTTTTCCTTCTCCCCTTTCCCCCTTTTTTCTCTCCTCCCCCCCCTTTTTTTCTCTCTATCTCTCTCTCCCCTTCTCCCCCCCTCTCCCCCTCTCTCCTTTTCCTCTCTCTCCTCTCCTCATCCTTCCATCTTCCCTCTCAAATTTCCTTTCTTTTTCTTTTCCTTTCTTTTTTCCACCGAGCAATTCATCCCCTCTCTCTCTCTCTCTCTTTTTGTTTAAGTTAATATATTGGAAACAAAAGGAGAGTTGATGTGTTAAAGTCCGACGCCAAAGACTATCTCTAGCAGTATTATATTTTATTCATGACACTAATTATACATGTAATATGAACAAAGTACAGTAAATCCTTTCGCTCTCTCTCTCTCTCTCTCTCTCTCTCTCTCTCTCTCTCTCTCTCTCTCTCTCTCTCTCTCTCTCTCATCCTCTCTCTCTCATCTCTCTCTCCTCTCTCTCTCTGCCTCTCTCTCTCATCCTCTCTCCTCTCCTCTCTCCACACACTATCTGGCAACCAAGCCATTGCACACAAGAACAACTTTGCCCAGAGAACGAATACCAGACATTACTCCTGCGGGTAAGGTGGCGACCTAACCATTAGTCTGCCCGGCCGCCGTCGAATACCTCGTCGAGTAATTGTTTAGGTAATCAAGCTTATTGGTTAGCAGTGTTACCCTAGCGCCCCTTGTAGACAAATTACTCCTGACTGGTAACACCTTAGCCATTGATTTTCCCCCCTTTCTCCTTCCTTCCTTCCTTCCTTCCTTCCTTCCTTCCTTCCTTCCTTCCTTCCTACCAACCTACCTTCCTTCCTTCCTTCCTTTCTTGCTTCCTTCTTTCCTTCCTTCTCCCTCCCTCTTAACCCCTTCACGCCCAATCTTTCCTTTGCTATATAAAAGTGTCTGTTGTTAGCCATAAAATCACGAAAAAAACTAAATATACCAAATTACCTAGTAGACAAGGATACTAAACAGGTCATAGCTATAAAATATTGCTTATATAAATTAAAATCGTCTAATGGTACCCAAATTACAATGGAAATTACGTTCTGGGTCTCAAGGGGTTAAAATCTCTCTTCCTATTTTTTTGTGTTTCTTTCTCTTCATTCCATTTCCTATGCGCCATTCGTTCCTCTCTGCTCTCCTTTTCACCCTTTGTTTGGTCTGGATATTTAGTACTATTGTATTAATGGGTGAGGGTGGTATGTGTGTGTGTGTGTGTGTGTGTGTGTGTGTGTGTGTGTGTGTATGTGTGTGTGTGTGTGTGGTGTGTGTGTGTGTGTGTGTGTGTGTGTGTGTGTGTGTGTGTGTGTGTGTGTGTGTGTGTGTGTGTGTGCATACAGAGATAAATTTAGTGACACCTCCCACATCACATAAATTTATACTTCAACATATTACACACCTATATTATGCACACACACACACACACGCACAATTTAATTATATTTATCTTTTACTTTCGAACCATTGATATACACACACATATATATACACACACACACACACGCACATACAAATACATACACACACACACACACATATATATACATACACACACACACAAATACATACATACTTTCTTCCCCCTTTTCCTCCAATTCAAACCACTTAAGTAATTAGCAATATTAACACTTCTAATATAAGTTATAGGTGAACCCCTATAATCTATCAACCTACCTCAAAATTATCGACTTTCATTCTCTCTCTCTCTCTCATCTCTCTCTCTCTCTCTCTCTCTCTCCCGTCTTCCCTCTCTCCTCTTCTCTCTCTCTCTCTCTCTCATTCTCGTCTCTCTCTCTCTCTCTCTCTCTCTCTCTCTCTCTCTCTCTCTCTCTCTCTTCTCTTTCTCTCTCTCCCCCCTCCTCCTTCGGTTTCTCACACTCGCTATTTTTCCTTTTCCTCAAGCCTAAGAAAAAAATTAATTGTTTTTTTTTGTTACATGAGAGAGAGAGAGAGAGAGAGAGAGAGAAGAGAGAGAGAGAGAGAGAGAGAGAGGGGAGAGATTGAGAGATGAGAGGAGAGAGAAGAGAGAGAAGAGAGAGAGAGGAGAAGAGAAAAGAGACAGAGAGCAGGGGAGAGAAAGAAGAGAGAGAGAGAGAGAGTTTTGTTTTGTGGTTAATTCTAAACAGTATAAATTTTTGTTCCTGTGTCCTATAATCCCCTTCTCGATTTTCCTCATTCTTTCGCCACCTTTTCGCCTAATTTTCCTATCAGATCTTTCCTTCCTACCTCTGTTTACCATCAATCTTTTCTCTCTCTGTTTTTCTCCTTCTTCTTTATCAATATCTTATACCATTCTTTTCATCATCATTTTTATTCTGTTTCTTTTCCTTCCTCTCGTTTAGCATCTATTCTTGCCTCATTCCTCCTTTCTTTCTGTTTTCTCATCCTTCTTTTCAGTTTCTTCTCCTCTTCCCTTTTTTCCTTAATCGTGTTGTATTTTTTTCTACGCCTCTCTCTCTCTCTCTCTCTCTCTCTCTCTCTCTCTCTCTCTCTCTCTCTCTCTCTCTCTCTCTCTCTCTCTCTCTCCTCCCCCGTGATTGGCTCGCACCGAAAAGTTTTGAGCAGTGGTGACTTTTTATTTGTTGTTAAGATTAGTGGTCGGGCTCCGCCAAGCCGCTAAAAGGGACACAAACAATGATTTAAAATTAGAAACTTTTTATGGTTGAAAGATAATTGTTTTTTTCTTCTTCTGTACACATAGATGACAAATAATTATTAAAACTTTTTATCACGTGTGTGTGTGTGTGTAGGTGTGTGTGTGTGTGTCGTTTGGGTGGGTGATGTTGTTCGTTCGTGTATTCTTCTCTCTTCTCTCTGTCTCCTTCTCTCTCTCATCTCTCTCTCTCTCTCTCTCTCTCTCCTCTTCTCAATCCTTGCCTCTCTCGTCTACTCCTCTCTCTTCTCGTCTCTCTCTTCTTCTCTCTCTCACACATCACTTCTACATATAAAGATAGATGGATGACATCTAGTAGCAAGTTGGTGAATAGCCCCGAGGCAAGCTAAAAACTTCTGCCACGCTCTCGTCGTTCTTCAGACATAAATCACTTTTCTCCTCAACACAGAAAACAAAATAGACCATCTATGGAAGTCTTTGAAACTTACTACTACTCTGCTCTCTATGTGCCCTAACTTGACCCGTAATTAAATATTCTACTAACACAACAACTACAACTACTACACTACACACATCACACGACACACATCTATATGTTACTACCTATACTATTTGTTACTATTACATTATACTACTACACACTATTGACTACTACTACTAATACTACTATTACTACTAACACTGATATACAACACTCCATACTCCTACACTACTACTTTCAAATCTACAAGACTACTATATACTATTGTATTCCCTACACTATGACTGATTTTTACTACTACTACAACAACAACTACTACTACTATTACTACACTACTATCATACTACTACTCTACACTCTATTTTAACTAGCTCTTCGTCACATAGCGCTTCTTATACTCAATCTTCTTTAACGTCATCCTATTTCGTCTCTATATCTCTACAAACTCCCCTTCACACTACTGCTCCCCACTACATACTCAAGCACATCTCCTCTTTTTATCTCTATCTATCTGCCTGACGACAAAACTTACTTACTCTCGAAATTTACAACTATATAAGTATACCACCTACACTACACTATCTTCTCACCTCACTCTGCATCGGGAATAAAATAATCTAAATCGCTCCTTTCATCAAGTTTCTAGGCGTGACCCCAATCGTCAATTGGAACGCCAAATAAGGATGATATAGAAAAGGCTATCGAACATCGTATACCATTCCCTCTGATAGGAAAATCTTTATACCGATGGTAGGAAGAATATTATACTCTCGTAAGGTTGGACCACTGAACATATCCTCCTCTCTCTCCTCCTCTCCTCGTCGACTCCTCATTCTCTCTCTCTCATCTTCCTCCTCTCTCTCTTCTCTCTCGTCCTGTGTGGCCTATGACCTGATATCTGGTACATTTCCTCTGTTTGGCATCACAATTCTCTCCTCTCTCTCTCATCTCTCTCTCGTCTCTCTCTCCTCGATCTCTCTCTCCTCTCTCTCCTCTCCCGTCCTTCTCTCTCTCTCTCTCTCTCTCTCTCTCTCTTCTTCTCTCTCATCTCTCTCTCTCTCTCTCTGTGCCGTATGACCTGATATCTGGTACATTTCCTCTTTTTGGCATCACAATCTCTCTCTCTCTCTCGTCTCCTCTCCCTCTCCTCTCTCTCCTCATCTCTCTCTCTCTCTCTCTCCTCTCTCTCTCTCTTCTCTCTTCTCTCTCTCTCTCTCTCTCGTCTTTCTTCATTTCCTCTTTCATCTCTCTCTCTCTCTCTCTTGCCATATGCCTATCGTACATTTCCTTCCTTTTTGCCTCATCAATCTCTCTCTTCTCTCTCTCTCTCTCTCTCTCTCTCTCTCTCTCTCTCATCGGTCAATCTTCTCTTTTGCATCACTCCTCTCTCTCCTCCTCTCTCTCTCTCTCTCTCTCCTTCTCTCTCTTCTCTCCCTCTCTCCTCTCTTCCTCTCTCTCTCTCCTCCTCTTCTCTCCTTCTCTCTCTCTCTCTCCTCTTACAAGCACAGTAGCATTACAACTTTAATACGAATGCACAAAAATGTCTAACTCATGAGTGAAAGTTTGCTTCCAGTGAGTTGCTTTTGCTTGGAGCCTTGCTTTCCGCGGCTGCCAGGCGTTAACCCCTTGAGGCCCAGAACGTAATTTTCATTGTAATTTGGGTACCATTAAATGATTTTCAGTGACTATATGCAATTTTTTTATAGATATGAGCTGTTTAGTATCCTTGTCTACTAGTTAATTTGGTTTATTTAGTTGCTTTTTCTATTTGTATGGCTCGACAACAGACAATTTTATATAGCAAAGGAAAGATCTGGGCGTGAAGGGGTTAATAGGGAAGGCTGGGAACTTGATAGAAACTTACAAGATTTGATATTTTGTAATGGAAATATCATCATTAAAGCAGATAACGAATGCGTAGCTAGCCAATCAGACGTCACTAGGGGAAATGAAAGAAAGATTGTCGCTAATATCTCTCGCAACCAGGTTTTTATGGCCTTAGATGTCACTTGTTAGCTGTATTTTCCTTTGTATTTCTCCTTTATGTCTGTTTCTGGTGCCATTTTCCTTTGTATTTCTCCTATAGATGTCTGTTTCTGGTGCCATCTTCCTTTGTATTTCTCCTATAGATGTCTGTTTCTGGTTGTATTTTCCTTTGTATTTCTCCTATAGATGTCTGTTTCTGGTTGTATTTTCCTTTGTATTTCTCCTATAGATGTCTGTTTCTGGTTGTATTTTCCTTTGTATTTCTCCTATAGATGTCTGTTTCTGGTTGTATTTTTCTTTGTATTCCTTCGTATTTCTCCTATAGATGTCTGTTTCTGGTTGTATTTTCCTTTGTATTCCTTTGTATTTCTCCTATAGATGTCTGTTTCTGGTTGTATTTTCCTTTGTATTTCTCCTATAGACGTCTGTTTCTGGTTGTATCTTCCTTTGTATTTCTCCTATAGATGTCTGTTTCTGGTTGTATTTCTCCTTTAGATGTCTGTTTCTGGTTGTATTTTCCTTTGTATTCCTTTGTATTTCTCCTATAGATGTCTGTTTCTGGTTGTATCTTCCTTTGTATTTCTCCTATAGATGTCTGTTTCTGGTTGCATTCCTTTATTTTCCTTAGATGTCGTTCTGTTGTATTTTCCTTTGTATTTCTCCTATAGATGTCTGTTTCTGATTGTATTTTCCTTTGTATTTCTCCTATAGATGTCTGTTTCTGGTTGTATTTCTCCTTTAGATGTCTGTTTCTGCTTGTATTTTCCTTTGTATTCCTTTGTATTTCTCCTACAGATGTCTGTTTCTGGTTGTATTTTCCTTTGTATTTCTCCTTCATGTCTGTTTCTGGTTGTATTTTCTTTTGTATGTCTCTTTTATGTCTGTTGTTAGCTGTATTTCCTTTGTATTTCTCCTTTAGATGTCTGTTTCTGGCTGTATTTTCCTTTGTATTTCTCCTTCCCCCGGCTTTTCTTCTACAAACAGCCTTTTATGGACTCAAATGTCTCTTTCTGGTTGTATCTTCCTTTGTATTCCTTTATATTTCTCCTTCCTCCGTCTCTTCTATCTGTATTTTCCTTTGTATTCCTTTGTATTTCTCTTCTATCTGTATTTTCCTTTGTATTTCTCCTTCCTCCGGCTCTTCTATCGCTGTCTGTATCTTCCTTTGTATTCCTTTGTATTTCTCTTCTATCTGTATTTTCCTTTGTATTTCTCCTTCCTCCGGCTCTTCTATCGCTGTCTGTCTCTTCCTTTGTATTCCTTTGTATATCTCCTTCCTCGTCTTGTATCTGTACCTGGGCCAGAGGGAATTACACTAAGCTTCCGTTAATCAGCGCCGGAACAGAGGCACGGGGCGACCTGCTAAGAGCTTCCCAGGTACCCTTTTTTTTCTCTCTCGCTTTTCAGTGTTATTTCTCTGACTCATCTTGGATTCTTTTGTGCGCTGAGGGCTTTTATGTACTTTTTCATATGCGATTTTCTTTCTGGTTTTGGTTTTGTTCACTGGTGGGTTTTTTTATCATCTGTCTATGTCTGTTTCTCTCTCTCTCTTTGTCTGTCTCTGTTTCTGTCTGTCTGTCTGTCTGTCTGTCTGTCTGTCTGTCTGTCTGTCTGTCTGTCTGTCTGTCTGTCTGTCTGTCTGTCTCTCTGTCTCTCTCTCTCTCTCACACACGCTCATTACACGCACACAATTACACACAAACACGAAAAACTGTGTGTGAGAGAGAGAGAGAGAGAGAGAGAGAGAGAGAGAGAGAGAGAGAGAGAGAGAGAGAGAGAGAGAGAGAGAGAGAGAGAGATTAAAGACGAACCATCTCTCGAGCGACAAAGCGCTGCCCGGGCAAGCATCCCCGCGGGAACATTACCTTTGGACAGTCAACACCTGCGGAAAAATCTCCATCTTCCTCTCTTTACTTCACTGAGTCATCTGTTGTCTTCTTCCCGCTGCTCATTTCGTGCTCGCGGCTCCAGGCTTGTGTTTTGTCTTCTTATAATACCTTACACTCACTCCTGGTTTCTTATACTTTGATATAAGTATTCGTTTGAAGGTTTCTTGTTTTTTCTGTCCGTATTTCGATCGGTCAGTTTGTCATTTTTGTCGTCTTTCGATTTCTGTGTTTTTGCGTGCATGTCTGTCTATCAGTTTCTGTCTATCAGTCTCTGTCTCTCTCTCTGTCTGTCTGTCTGTCTGTCTGTCTGTCTCTCTCTCTGCAGAAAGCGAATATTTGTCGATAAACATTGTTGTCGAGCGAAAAAAAACAATTACCAGATGCATATCAAACATGGAAATAAAATTAACTCGGTGAATTTCAAATAGCACAAAACATTTACCACCCTTGTAATTGAGAGACCAAGTACAGCGCGTTGCAGGTAATGCGTTACATAAAACTACGCGGCGTTACAGGTGAACACTGCTGTATCGTTATCCTGTAATTGCCTTGCGCTGTAATTACCAACCTGATGTTTATATCGCCACGACGACCTTACTCTCTCTCCATAAAGCGATTAAAATGTACACGTGAGATTTTAGCGTAAGTTTTTTTTTAACACTAGCTACATAAGAACATAAGAGAATAGCAAAGAGGTTAACCCCTTGAGGCGCAGAACGTAATTCCATTGTAATTTAACCACCATTGGATGATTGTTAATGAATATAAGCAATGTTTTATAGCTATGTCCTGTTTAGTATCCTTATCCACTAACTAATTTGGTTTATTTAGTTACTTTTCGTAATGTTATGACTCGACAAGACATTTTTTTATGGCAAAGGAAAGACCTGGGCGTGAAGGGGTTAACACTACCTACATCCACCTTTCATCCCCATCCATAACACTGTCCACCCTCCTTTTAAAACTCCCTATTGACTTCGCACTAACTACCTGACGACTGAGTCTATTCCAATCATTTACCACCCTATTTGTGAACCAGTTTCTCCCTATTTCATTTTTCAACCTACGTTTTTCCAGCTTGAATCCGTTACTTACGAGAAGATGCATAATATTTTATGAGTATTTCTTTGGTTGATAGACGGAAGTGTAAATAGACCTAAGAGTACAAGAGAAGGAGGATATATATAACAGAAAGCGTATACCATGATACCAAGAAGGATATCATTCGTATCATTACTTGTACGACATAAATTCTATACTTCAACAAATAGAAGGATTGTGAATGGAGTTTAGCGGATATGTCGCATTGATTAAAAGTTTCTGATTATGTTATGGGAAGCGAAGAATATCAAAGAGGTTAATACAGACAAATTTTCGTGTATTTCTCTAAACCATCTAATCTACCTGAGTCTAAAATGGTTATTTTATTCACCAAAACCATCCATTCCTACCTTCCTACACAACTGTCTCAATAAAAATTCACTCTTTAGCGATTAACCCCTTGAGGCCCAGAACGTAATTTCCATTGTAATTTTACCACCATTAGATGATTCGTAGTGAATATAAGCAATATTTTATAGATATGACCTGTTTAGTATCCTTGTCCACTAGCTAATTTGGTTTATTTAGTTACTTTTTGTAATTTTTGGCTAACAACAAACGATTTTTTTATAGCAAAGGAAAGATCTGGGCGTGAAGGGGTTAATTTATACAAGCAACAGTATATTTCTTAATCCTCAAAACACACTCATTCTAAAACAAGCAATCTCCTGCAACATACATACACGTAGGGAGTATTAACCCCTTCACGCCCAGATCTTTCCTTGGCTATATAAAATCATCTGTTGTTAGCCATAAAATTACGAAAAATAACTTAAAATACCAAAATAAGCTAGTGGACAAGGATACTAAACAGGTCATAGCTATAAAATATTGCTTATATTCATTAACCCCTTCAGACCCATAACGTAATTTCCATTGTAATTAGGCTACCATTAGACGATTTTTAGTAAATATTAGCAATATTTTATAGATATGACCTGTTTAATATCCTTGTCGACTTACAAATTTGGTATATTAAGTTACTTTTTGTAATGTTTGGCTAACAGACGATTTTTTTTATAGCAAAGGATAGATCTGGGTGCGAAGGTTAATATACCAAATAAGCTAGTGGACAAGGATACTAAACAGGTCATATCTATAAAATATTGCTTATATTCATTAAAATCGTCTAATGGTACCCAAATTACAATGGAAATTACGCTCTGGACCTCAAGGGGTTAAAGGCTCTGTCTCACCCCTAAAAAACACTATTCTGGCTACAGAGCGCGTTAGTCTCGAGGTAGAAGGGAGAGTCCTGCCTCCTCGTAGTTTATTTAACGAAGGTAACAAGGGTGTGCGCTCTGTGCCTAGCTGTGTGTGTGTGTGTGGTGTGGTGGTGGTGGTGGGGTGGTGGTGGTGGTGGTGGTGGTGGTGGTGGTGGTGGTGGTGGGTGGTGGTGGTGGTGTGTGGTGTGGTGGTGGTGGTGGTGGTGGTGTTGTGTGTGTGTGTGTTGTGTGTGTGTGTGTGTGTGTGTGTGTGTCTGTGTGTGTGCGTGTGCGTGCGCGTGCGTGTGTGTGTGCGTGCAAGAGGCTGAAGTTACGAGCCTGTCATCTGTACGGCTCTGGAGATATAGAGATAAAACAAAAAATACCCTCATCTCTTGAATACTGTATGTTTGAGCGATTTCTCGGACATCCTTAAACATTTAGTGAGTCAAATATGGGTAAATGTTAAGACAATTATATAATAGTTTTTGTTATGTATGTCTGGTCTGGACTATTCATTTCCCGGACTATTGTA
>JACEEZ010010282.1:50000-55000 GCA_016584305.1 Chionoecetes opilio | reverse complement strand
GCTAGATAATTGGAAATGCAGGGGATACAATTATAGATCCATCCATTTACAATAACTTTTGATGGGTAAGTGTTGCTGTGTAAGAAACAAGTTGTGAGCTGAACGCGTTATAGTAAATATATAAGTTTATAATTCAGAAACCGTTCATGATAGGTCAGTGATTAATGATTGATAGGTTGTAGTCAGTCAAATTTTTTCCATGCCTTCATACAACGTCAATGTTTTCCAGGTAGGAGTAGCATGACGCCTCACACACTGCATGGGCCCCCTCCCCCCTCCCCTCCCTTTTTTAACCCCTTCACCTCCAGATCTTTCCTTGGCTAAATAAAATTGTCTGTTGTCGAGCCATAAAATTACGAAAAATAACTGAATATACCAAATTAGCTAGTGGACAAAGATATTAAGCAGGTCATAGCTATTAAATATTGCTTATATTAATTAAAACTCGTCTAATGGTACCCAAATTACAATGGAAATTACGTTTTGGGTTTCAAAGGGTTAAATCAATGCACACTTTTTATCGCCTTTTTCCTTTTTCCATTCGCCTTATTTTTCCCTTCTTCGAGTTCTTTCCAGGCGTATATACTGCTTTGGGGAAAACTATATCTGTGGCTGGCGTGCGGTGGGTGGTGCTGGTGCTGGGTGTGGGTGGTCGTGTGGGTGTGTTGTTGTGTTGTTGTGGTGTGTGTTGTGTGTGTGTGTGATGTGTGTGTGCATTGTGGTGGGTGTGTGGGTTGTATTTTTAGATGTGTTTGGTTTGAGATTGTGAAATAATGCTCTCTTCTTCCTCTTTACATTCCTCCATAATTTAATCTCTCCTTTCTTATTTATTTCTTTCTTTTCTTGCTGTCTTCATAATATATATTACAACGTATTAAGATTCTTCTGTTCGGTTGCTTTTTTTTTCGTTTTTCTGTGCCTTTGTTCGTGTGCCTGTATAGGTTCCGCACCCCTGGCGCAAACACTCATTGAATGCACATTTTGTGAATCAGGTGACCAGGGAAGGTCATATACTTCTAACTATGAGTGATCCGACACTTTTGTATTATTTTTTTGAATTTTTTAGCGCCTAATTACGAGACAGTTGTGAAATACAAAAAGTTGGGTTTGGAAATTGAGGAAGCCTTAGTAGGAGAGATGGGTAATGGGTGAGGGAGATGGGTGGGTGATGGGCTAATGGTGTGGGTGATGGGTGAGAAATGGTTGGGGGTGATGGTTGGGGGTGAGGGTGATGGGTGAGAAAGGTGGGGGTGATGGGTAATGATGATGATGGTTGTGTGGTGATGGGTCATGGGTGAGTGAAGGGTGGGGGGTGAGGGTAATGGGTAGAAGGTGGCGTGGTATGTTGAGTGAAGTGTGGTTGTGGGTAATGTAAATGTGTTGTGGTAGTAAGGTGAGTGAATGAGGGGGTGAGTGAAGGGTGGGGGGGGGATGTAAGGGTGAGTGAATGTGTGTGGTTATGGGTAATGGGTGAGTGAATGGGTGGGGGTGATGGGGAGTGAGGTGGGGGGTGAGGGTAATGGCCTGAGTGAATGGGTTGGCGTGCATGGGTAATGATGACGTGAATGGTGGGGGGTGATGGGTAATGGGGTGTGGTGATGGTAATGGGTGAGTGAATGGGTGGGGTGTTGGTAATGTGGTGAGTGAATGGTGGAGGGGATGGGTAAGTTGTGGTGAGTGAATGGTGTGGTGGGTGATGGGTAAGTGGTGGTGGGTGATGTGGTAATGGGTGATGAATGGGTGTTGGTGATGGGTACATGCTGACGTGAATGGCGTGGGGTGCCTGAGGGTAATGAGTGCTTGAATGGGTGGGGGTTGATTAGGTAATGTGTGAGTGAATGGGTGTGTGGTGATGTAATGGGCGGGAATGGTGTGTCCTGGGTAATGGGTGAGTGAATGTGGGGGGTGATGGGTAATGGTGATTGAATGGGTTGGGGGTGTTGGGTAATGTGTGAGTATGGTGGGGGGTGATGGGTTATGGTTGTGATGTGCGGGGGAAATACATTCTTACTCCTGTTCAGGAAGTTAGAAGGGGCTTCTGTAGTTCCATTTGGTGCCTAAGGCCCCCAACACAGGTCGTGGGACGTAATTCCCTTCTAATTAGCTCCTTAGAGTTGCAAAAAGTCCGCCGAGGCAGTTTCGCTATGAATATATTTCTCCCTTATTCACCTTTCTATATTGGTATATTATTTTTTTTCCTCTCTTTCTCTACTCTCTCTCTCTCTCATCTCTCTCTCTCTCTCCTCTCTCTCTCTCTGTCTCCTTTAAGCCCCTTGGAGACGAGAACGTAATTCGTGAATTTAGCTACCATTAGACGATTTTTAGGTAGCATAAGCAATATTTTATAACTATGACCTGTTTGTATCCTTGTCCACAACTATTTGGATATTAAGTTACTTTTTCGTAATTTTATGGCTAACTACAGACGATTTCATATAGCAAAGGAAAGATCTGGGCGTGAAGGGGTTAAGCTTAGGCAAATAGAGGAGCGTAAGGGAAGGCGGGAGAGGTGACGGTGACAGCTTCGCCAATGTATTATTTAGGATTCAGGGAGATAGCACGGAGCCTGTACCAACCTCCTCCTCCGCCGCCTCCTCCAACACTGCGACTCACACTACTGTACGTGACTCAAGTACTATTATAAGGGGTAAATAAAAGAAAATATACGATGAAATAACATGTGAGAGGAGAAATTCACAAGTATTGGATATTATAATATAACTCGTGCTGTAAATATCCATCCCCTTCCTATAATGTTACTCTGCGTGAGGGGGGGAAAATAATCCTTCACGAAAATTTATGTTTAACCTTTTTTTTTTTACATCCCAAAGGACTGGCCAAGGGCAAAAAAAAAGAAGTAACAAAATACTCACTTAGTTGCCAGTCCCTATAAAGAAGACAGTAAGAGAAAAACGTAAAACACATTAATTGATCGCCTTGGAAAGCCCGTAAATGCCAACAGAATAGATTGAGGCCCAGAACGTAAATTCCATTGTAATTTGGGTACCATTAGACGATTTTTTGTGTGAATATAAGCAATATTTTATAGATATGACCTGTTTAGTATCCTTGTCCACTAACTAATTTGGTATAATCAGTCACTTTTCGTAATTTTATGGCTCGACAAGACAATATTTTATAACAAAGGAAAGATCTGGGCGTGAAGGGTTTAATACCACGAGAATCCGTCTAGTGTGTCCAGGTATTACCACAGAACTGCGGCTCAACTATCTGGAAGTTCCTTAAAAATTTCTGGCCTCTCCAAACTTTGTGAAACTTTTAGCTTCTCTCGTTTTAAAAGAAAAATTTGCAGGTGAGACTATTTTTCCTTCTGCCTTGCTGTGAGAGTCGTTTTAATGCGTTAAGAAGTTACTTTCCGTGCCACAAAACAGCATATAACAGCGCGCTTTTATGAAGTAAATATTTAAGTGCTTGAAACAATGGTTATGTTTGTAAAACTAAAAAGTGCATAATATCGACTAACAATAATAATAATAATAATAATATAATAATAATAATAATAATAATAATAAATAATCATTATCATTATCATTTAAATTATTTCTACTATAATCATTTTTATTTTGTCATAATTATCGTGCGAGAGAGAGAGAGAGAGAGAGAGAGAGAGAGAGAGAGAGAGAGAGAGAGAGAGAGAGAGAGAGAGAGAGAGAGAGAGAGAGAGAGAGAATCATATCGTGTGAGAGAATCATATCGTGTGAGAATCATATCGTGTGAGAGAATCATATCGTGAGAGAATCATATCGTGTTAGAGAGAATCATATCGTGTGAGAGAGAATCATATCGTGTGTGAGAGAATCATATCGTGTGAGAGAATCATATCGTGTGAGAGAATCATATCGTATGTGAGAGAATCATATCGTGTGTGAGAGAATTATATCGTGTGAGAGAATCATATCGTGTGAGAGAGAATCATATCGTGTGTGAGAGAATCATATCGTGTGAGAGAATCATATCGGTGAGAATCAATCGTGTGAGAGAATCATATGTGTGTGAGAGAATATATCGTGAGAGAGAATCATATCGTGTGTGAGAGAATCATATCGTGAGAGAATCATATCGTGTGTGAGAGAATCATATCGTGTGTGAGAATCATATCGTGTGAGAGAGAATCATATCGTGTGTGAGAGAATCATATCGTGAGAGAGAATCATATCGTGTGCGAGAGAATCATATCGTGTGAGAGAGAATCATATCGTGTGAGAGAATCATATCGTGTGGGAGAGGATCATATCTGTGAGAGAGAATCATATCGTGTGAGAGAATCATATCGTGTGAGAGAGAATCATATCGTGTGAGAGAATCATATCGTGTGTGAGAGAATCATATCGTGTGAGAGAATCATATCGTGTGAGAGAATCATATCGTGTGAGAAATCATAGTGTGTGAGAGAATCATATCGTGTGAGAGAAATCATATCGTGTGAGAGAATCATATCGTGGTGAGAGAATCATATCGTGGTGAGAGAATCATATCGTGTGGAGAGAATCATATCGTGTGAGAGAATCATATCGGAGAGAATCATATCGTGTGAGAGAACAATCGTGTGTGAGAATCATATCGTGAGAGAATCATATCGTGTGTGAGAGAATCATATCGTGTGAGAGAATCATATCGTGTGTGAGAGAATCATATCGTGAGAGAATCATATCGTGTGTGAGAGAATCATATCGTGTGAGAGAATCATATTGTGTGAGAGAATCATATCGTGTGTGAGAATCATATCTGTGTGAGAGAATCATATCGTGTGAGAGAATCATATCGTGTGAGAGAATCATATCGTGTGAGAGAATCATATCGTGTGAGAGAATCATATCGTGTGAGAGAATCATATCGTGTGAGAGAATCATATCGTGTGAGAGAATCATATCGTGTGTGAGAGAATCATATCGTGTGTGAGAGAATCATATCGTGTGAGAGAATCATATCGTGTGTGAGAGAATCATATCGTGTGAGAGAGAATCATATCGTGTGTGAGA
>JACEEZ010010282.1:30000-35000 GCA_016584305.1 Chionoecetes opilio | reverse complement strand
CTAGTAACGAGGGCGGTAATGCTTCCACATAGGATTTATGACCATCGATAATGTTTCTGCTTTCTCCATTAATGCTATCTTTAGAAAAAACCTAAATATGAACAGTTTCGAGGTTTATTTTTCGTGTTAAAATCACTCTCTCTCTCTCTCTCTTACTCTCTGTTTTTTTCGATTTATCCACCTTCCCTACTAGAGAGAGAGAGAGAGAGAGAGAGAGAGAGAGAGAGAGAGAGAGAGAGAGAGAGAGAGAGAGAGAGAGAGAGAGAGAGAGAGAGAGGAGAGAGAGGAGAGAGAGCGAGAGCGAAGAGAGAGAGAGAGAGAGAGAGAGAGAGAGAGAGAGAGAGAGAGAGAGAGAGAGAGAGAGAGAGAGAGAGAGAGAGAGAGAGAGAGAGAGAGAGAGAGAGAGAGAGAGAGGCACGTAAATAAAATAAACAGGCACACAGACAGACAAAAAGACACATACATATATACAAACAGACAGACAGTTAGACAATGCTATAACAAAAATCAAAGTACACTGTCTTCCCCACACAAGGCGAGGCTGTGTCTGAGAGAAGCGATAACATCACCCTACCAATGATGGGTGCACCAATTTGCCTCCCACAATTACCACCTGTCAACACCGCCTCCCACACCACCACAGTCTGCCAAAACAACACCAATTCATTACCCAGTCAAATACCTGTCACTAGAAACTGACTGGCGACTGTAAATATCCGTGTTCAATGTTGCATGACTGTAAGAAATCTAGGAAAAGGAGAAAAATGGAAGAAGAAATCGAAGAAAAATGCATAAAAGTTACTCATTTTGCTTTACGGATTTGAATTTGCAAAGTAGGAACGAAAAAAGACACGAGAAAAAGAGAGAGAGAGAGAGAGAGAGAGAAAAGAGAGAGAGAGAGAGAGAGAGAGAGAGAGAGAGAGAGAGAGAGAGAGGAGAGAGAGAGAGAGAGAGAGAGAGAGAGAGAGAGAGAGAGAGAGGAGAGAGAGAGAGAGAGAGAGAGAGATTTAATGCCAAAAACGGGGGAAATGTGAGAGAGAGATTTAACCCCTTCACGCCCAGATCTTTCATTTGCTATAAAAAATTGTATGTTGTCGAGCCATAAAATTACGAAAAGTAACTAAATATACCAAATTAGTTAGTGGAAAAGGATTCTAAACAGGTTATATCTATAAAATATTGCTTATATTCACTAAAAAATCGTCTAATGGTACCCAAATTACAATGGAAATTACGTTCTGAGCCTTAAGGAGTTAATGCCAAAACCGGGAGAAATGTGTGAGAGAGAGAGAGAGAGAGAGAGAGAGAGAGAGAGAGAGAGAGAGAGAGAGAGAGAGAGAGAGAGAGAGAGAGAGAGAGAGAGAGAGAGAGAGAGAGAGAGAGAGAGAGAGAGAGAGAGAGAGAGAGAGAGAGAGAGAGAGAGAGAGAGAGAGAGAGAGAGAGAGAGAGAGAAATGTGTATGTAGGTACCCATAAAAAATACAGGAAACCAATGATAGATATATGAAGAATTTAATGAAGGGTGTTAATACTGACTTATTCTACTAAATGTATAGCTTTTATATCTCCTCAAATGGAAAGATTGAGAAAAACGTGTTATTTTTTTTTCTTGGCTGACAAACAATCGCCTTGCCAGCACATTTTTCTCTCGAACCTCCCTCCTTCTTCCCGCCTTTTTCTCCTGCCTTATTCTCCTGCCTTATTCTCCCGCCTTTTTCTCCCGCCCTTTTCTCCCGCCCTTTTCTCCCGCCTGTTACATCACTCTGCCCAGACTTCTTGTTTTTCTTCTTTATAATCACCATTTCTCTTTCTGTCTCGTGTTTCATCCCTTCCCCGATACCCCGCTCACGTTTCCTCCTTGTTTCTTCCACTTCTGAGCGGCGGAGGAGGAGTTAAGTGGAGAGAGAAGTGGAAACAAGTGGAGACATGAACTGTGATAAGTGATGCCTTTTGAAACGTGTGGAATAGTGATATTGGGTAGTAAATGTGGAAAAAAGGGAAATAACAATGAAAAACTGATGGAAAAAATAGGATTCCGATATCGTAGTTACATCACCTTGGTATTGAAAAAGTAAAAAAAAAAAAGTAAAAGAAAAAAGTAAAAAAATCCTTGGTCAAACATATATAGCTATTGAAAATGTTAAAAAAAAAATAATAATTTCTCCATTCACACACAAACCTTTTACTTCCCAGACTCTTTAAGGGAAATTAATGACTTTCCTCCATTTCTTCAGTTATTCCCACCCATTAAGAAACCTATGGGGATCTTAAGGGTTTTATAGAGCACTATTAACTTCCATTAAGCCATTATTCTCTCTAATGTGACAAGACGAGGCGATTGACATACATTCTCACACCCTAAAAACCTGCGTATATGTAGACAGACACACGGCTACTGCTATAGTATATTAGATAGATAAGGTGGATAATATAAAATTAACATAGGAAATGAAATAATAGAAGGACAGGAAAGGATGGTGAGGAGGGAGGCTGGGCTGGGAGACCAAGAAGAGCAAGAGGGAAGAAATCAAACACTCCAAAGTTATGCTGAATGTATATGATAACGTTAACACTCACGTCTTCTCGGTCCTGTAGTCAACACGTCCTATACGTCTTACCTGAAAATATAAACAAAACAAATATCAGGCGACGGAAATTTGCAGATAATAAGAAAAAACTCCAGCAAATTCCCCACAGCAACCCCACACAAACCGTTAAAGCCCCACACAAACCGGTTAGTCAGTACGTCTACGGAGTTAGTGAAATGCGGCAAGGCAATACCGCAGAGTTTCTTCCTGTAAAATAATACTCTTTAAAAGTGTTTTTAGCCCAAAACTCCCCTTCAAAATTATTCAATCGACATGGGACCAAGCCGATTACCACCTACGATTTATTTCCGATTTTTTTAGCCTACTCTCATCAAAATTGAATTCAGTTTCGGCTACCCAAAACAGACAGACACGCACACACACAGACACACAGACAGACACACGGCTACTCCTATAGTATATTAGATAAGATAAGAAGACAGGTAACCAACTCTTCTTATTACTAATTCTAACACATTAGCAGTGCATTCGGTGAAGTATATGAGGCAAGGAAGATCTCTAGAAAATGCATAGTTGTTTTACCATTCTCTATTTTGTTTATTTCCTCTTTTAAATTTTAAGGAATAAAAAAAAGAGGGAAACGTGGCAAGAGTTGTTAGCACATAAAAAAATACGAAATTTGCGGGAAAAGTTGTCTGAGTCTGGAAAGTTTATAATGAAGTTGTGATCGCATGAATAATTGATGAGAGAGAGAGAGAGAGAGAGAGAGAGAGAGAGAGAGAGAGAGAGAGAGAGAGAGAGAGAGAGAGAGAGAGAGAGAGAGAGAGAGAGAGAGAGAGAGAGAGAGAGAGAGAGAGAGAGAGAGAGATATCATTACGTATCCTTGTTTACGTGCGTTCATGTAAGAATGTATGCAAAGTTATCAACGATTTGCGTGCGAGTATTGATTTGCGTGCGAGGCAAAGATGGGAGAAGATGGAAGGAGGGAGAGGCAAAGAGGGAATCAGATGGAAGGAGGGAGGCAAAGAGGGAAGGAGGGAAGCAAAGAGGGAAGGAGAGAGGCAAAGAGGGAAGGAAGATGGAAAGAGGGGAAGAGAGAGGCAAAAGGCAAAAAAGACAGCTACTGATCATGACCCACCCGGGTATATATTCCCCTCCGTCCCGAAAACAGACGGGAAAGGAGGTCGTAAAACCCCGCAAGTGATAGTTAATAAATCAGACGCAACGTAGCACTGGCGAGGCCGAGGAGACGAGACGCAGGACTCCCTTAACCCCTTCACGCCCAGATCTTTCCTTTGCTATATAAAATCGTCTGTTGTTAGCCATAAAATTACGAAAAGTAACTGAATATACCAGTTTATTTAGGGAAAAGGTACTAAAACGGGTATATCTATAAAATACGTATTGCTTATATTAACTAAAAATCGTCTAATAGTAGCCAAATTACAATGGAAATTACGTTCTGGGTCTCAAGGGGTTAACCCTTCAATCCCTTTCTAAAACACTCGGTTCAAGAAAACTCGTCGCCCTACACGGTTTTTTTTCTAGTGTGACAAAGCTATACCAATATTAGCAACAGCAAATTAAAAATAAATATTCTTTTAATTGTTTCCGATCGCAAAATGAGAAAGCAAGCGAGAGAAAAGAAATCAAGAAATCAAGCGAGAGAAAGTCATGCGAGAAAAGAAATCAAGAATCCAAGCGAAAAAAAAAATATTCAAGAAATCAAGCGAGAAAAAACAAATTTCAAGAGATTCTGCCCCGCCGGTTTAGCCTCGGGCGGCGGGCGGGTCGGCGCGTGGCCACCTAGATGATAAGGCCTGGTACTACATCGCCCGTGACGTCACACCATAAGGATACCACCCGCTCCGCTCCCCGTACAAGTTTACCTACCTAATATAATGTTTATCAGTATAAAAAGATATATGTTTTCTTTGGGAAATGTTTTTCTATAATATTTTCAAAAAAAAACCCTAAAACACCAAAAGAAAATGCCTTTTGAGACTTTTAAAAAATATGCATTAAATTTAAATCTTTGCCATTTGTTTTTGCTCGCAAACATTTTTCAGGAGAATATCAAAAAGAAGGGATTTTAAAAGCTTCCATTTATATTTCCTTTTCTGATAAAAAGAATTGAACTTGCATAAATTTGCGTTAACAAATAAATAAACCCATCAATCGGGAAAGATTACCCATTTTAGATGTTATTTATTTTGTTTAACGCTAATTTATGCATGGGTTTTAATAAATTTTCAGAAAAAGGAAATATATCATGGGAAAACTAATTTAAATTCCCCTTCTAGATATCCTCCATGTTTTAAAAAGTTTTTTTCACAAAATATTAAATGGGAAAAGTTTAAATTTATGAATTTCTTGAAAGTCTCAAATGGGATTTTTTAGTGTGTTTTTCGGGTTTTTTTTTTTAATATTATAGAACAAACATTTCCGAAGA
>JACEEZ010010282.1:20000-25000 GCA_016584305.1 Chionoecetes opilio | reverse complement strand
TGAAGAGAATCCAAAGGGCGGTGAGTAATCCACAGGGTGGTGAGTAATCCACAAGGTGTGAGTAATCCACAGGGCGGTGAGTAATCCATAGGGCGGCGAGCGGCGGCCGTTTTTAGTGAGTCACGTTTAACACATGTGGAGTGAGGGTTGAGGAATCCACAGGGGATGAATCATAGGCGGCGGCGGCGGCGTGGAGTGAGTCACGTAACACTGTGGAGTTGAGGGTTGAGTAATCCACAGGGTGGTAACCCATAGGGCGGCGAGCGGGGACCGTGGAGTGAGTCACGTTAACACTGTGAGTTGAGGTTGAGTAATCCGCCAGGGCTGTGAGTAATCCATAGGGCGGCGAGGGCGGCCGTAGAGTGACTTCAATAAACACCGTGGGGCATGCGCAGAATGCGCGTGAGGCGTTGCTGAGGGAGCAAGGAGGCGTCAGAGGGGTGAAGTGGCTGCGCTGAGTTGCACATAGGCCACTGGAAGGCACCGTTTGAGGAAGGCAGGGCCAGCGCTAAACACGCAAAGGCGCGCTGAGACGCGGGTTGAGCCGTCTGGCGGGGTGGGGCAGCGGCCGCGCTAAATGCGCATAGGCCGCAGTGAGGACTCGGAGGCAAGCAGGGCCGCGCTAAATGCGCATAAGGGCCGCTGAAGACACGGTGAGCCGTGTGATAGGGGCAGTTAGCCGCGCTTGAATGCGCATAGCGAGGACGCAGTAAGGCATCTGACGGGCAGTGGCGCGCTGAATGCGCATAGGTGCTGAGGGTACGCAGTGAGGCGCCTGGCGGGGTAGTGGCCGCGCTGAATGCGCATAGGGCCGCTGAGGACGCAGTAAGGCGTCTGAGGGCAAAAAATGCCCTGAGGATAGCACAGAAGGTGCCGGGGGGTTTGGGTGGAAAACTGATCTATGTGCGCGGGCTTTACACGTATAAGTGTAAATTCACCCTATCCCGCTTTCAACACCTAGCGATCACCAGTGCAAGCTGGAGGCAGGAATAACAGCGGGAGCAATGGGGACGAATTGCTCCGAAGACGCAGGTCCCACGACTAGGAGAGGCTGTGCTTTGTGTCCAGCAAAGATAGAAATTGCATTTCCATGCCGAGGATGGGACAGCACCAGTTTAAGCCACCTAGGGAAACCATTAGCTACACCCAGGGTCACAATTGTAACTAGGTGGATGTGTCATAGCTTATGGTTTGAACTGGAATGATGTATACTCATTTTGTCCGTTCAGGTTAATTTTATTGCATAAAATCGGAGTATATATACAAAGTTCAGGTTTCAAAAATGGGATTTTAAAGGTGTATGCCCCCGAAACTCGACAAGGACTTGCGAGTTTCACAAAGACACTCCAGTATATATTGCTGGTGACGTTGTAGATAATTACTTGACATTGATGAGCTGATAACAGTTCGCAACACATGATAATACACTAACAAATATTGAAGACTACGAAAAGAATAGTCCCCGTGCTACGCTGATTCTCTGTTAGAGACCGCACTGGTAGAGTACGGAAACATGAAGACTGAAAGGGGTGACTACTTTAGTCGCTACAGCATGCACAGTAGTTTATATTATGTACCTGTCTTCAGTGGCACATACAAGTCTGTAGTGATGCTAACAATTGTAATATTTGCCTGTAAAATACGCCTGGCGACATTTGTGCAGTGGCAACTATAGTGTTATTGACGGTAGTGATATAATATAACCTTAACCCCTTCACACCCAGATCTTTCCTTTGCTATATAAAAATCATCTGTTGTTAGCAATAAAATTACGAAAAGTAGCTAAATATACCAAATTAGTTAGTCGACAAGGGTATTAAACAGGTTATATCTATAGAATATTGCTTACATTCATTAAAATAGTCTAACGGTATCCAAATTACAATGGAAATTATGTTCTGGGACTGAAGGGGTTAATCGCTGTTTTCCTTAATAACACGTAGCTACACTTTATATCTATTCCTATAATGTCTGATGCAAAGCACATATTATCACCAAGCCGTGGGGAAACTTTAAATAACATTATCTTAAAGGGCGCACACACAAAACAGATAAGACTTAGAGCCCACCAGTGAAAAGTTGGTCAGTGTAACTCAGATAACATGAGACCAGAAGAGGAAGGGAAGAGGGAGAAAAGAGAGAGATGGGAGGAGGGAAGAGGAAAGAGGAAGAGATGGAAAGCGGGAGGTAAAAGGAAAGAGGAAGAAAAGAAAAAGATGGAAGGAGGGATGAAGGAAGAGAAGAAAGAGATAGAAGGAGGGAAGAAAGAAGAGGGAGAAAATAAAGATATGGAAGGAGGGAAGAGGAAAGAGGAAAAAGAGATGGAAGGCGGGAGGGAAGAGAGAAAAAATAGGGGTAAACTAGTCGGGTTCTTGTTACCTTTTTTTGTGCCCTTGTTCAGTTACGTAAAAAATAAGGAGGGAAGGAGGGAAGACTGAAAAGGGAGGGAGGGATGAAAGATGGTAGAGGATGATACAGGGTCAAGTTAAGGATACTCATACATTCATTCGTGCCGGAGGTGCTTAGAGGGGAGGAAAGAAGGTAGAGTACGATACAGGGTCAAGTTAAGGATACTCATACATTCATACGTGCTTAGAGGGGAGGAAAGAAGGTAGAGTACGATACAGGGTCAAGTTAAAGATACTCATACATTCATACGTGCTTAGAGGGGAGGAAAGAAGGTAGAGAACGATACAGGGTCAAGTTAAGGATACTCATACATTCATACGTGCTTCGAGGGAGGGAGGGAAGAAGGTAGAGAACGATACAGGGTTAAGTTAAGTATACTCATACTTCATACTGGCCAAGGTGCTCAGACTGTCCATAGGTAAGCATTCATCTCCTCTATTACTCTCGATTCCACGACGTGCCATCTTGCCCTAATATTTGTTTGAGATAGCGACCACACGACCACACCACACCACACTACAACCACTATACACCACCATTACACCAACACCACTAAAACCACTACAAAAAACACCATACCACCCCATCACCACAACAAACCACTACTACTACACCACACACCACCACCACTATACCACCACCACCACTACAACCACATCACCATCACCACCACTTACCTTTTTTTCGATCATTTTTTACATCATAAAACTTTATCTTTGGTTTGTAATTCACAGCAGAGCAAAGTACTTAAATTTATATCCGTGTATATAAATTGTCAAGCTAATACCAAGTCATATATCATGCGTGGTAGGAAATAGGAAGGATATGAAATAGATAGATAGGAAATAAGGAAATATAGACAAAGGGAATAGAAAATCTATGATAATATAAGCGAAAGTTGTGTCTGTCTGCTGTGTCTGTGTGTCCGCGATAGGTGCCGCCCCCCGTGGCGGAATCCCCATCATATGGCCACAGTTTTGGAAACCAGGTTGACCAGGGGAAGGTTTTAAGCCACTTATGGGATGATCCGATCACTTATATTTTTTATTTGTTTTTAGTAGCCTATTAGCGAGAATTGTGAGAGAGAAAAAGGTGGGTTGCCGAAGATTAGGAAACCCTTGATGTAGGGTGATGGGTAATGGGTGAGTGAATGGGTGGGGGGTGTGGGTAATGGGGTGGAGTGATGGTGAGTGAATGGGTGAGGGGATGGATGGGTTGGGGGTGTGGTGATGGGTGAGGGAATAGGTGGGGGTGAGGGTAATGGGGGTGAAATGGGTGTGTAGGTGATGGGTAATGGGTGAGTGAATGGGTGGGGGGGTGAGGGTAATGGGTGAGGAATGGGTGGGGGGTGATGGGGTAAGGTGGGGGTGATGTGAATGGGTTGGCGTTAATACATACATTTCTACATCCATGATTTCAGGAAAGTTAGAAGGGGCTATCTGGAGAGTCTGTGTTTGGTGGGCCGAAAGCCCACCAATAGCCCTCCGCAGGAGCTAGCCAAAAAGTCCGCCCGGAGGGCGGCTTTGCGGCTAGTATAAATATAAATAGCAATATATATATATAATTCCCGATAGGATATGAAATGAAAAGGAAACATATAATATCGACAAAGGGACAGAAAAATAGGGTCCACTTCTTTACCACTTATTTACCACTTGTTCCCACTTCTTTACCACTTGTTTCCACTTATTTCCACTTTTTACCATTTATTTCCACTTATTTCCACTTATTTCCATTTATTTCCCACTTATTTCCATTTATTTCCACTTGTTTTCACTATTTACCACTTGTTTCCATATATTTACCACTTCTTCCACTTATTTCCACTAAATAGGGTGGGATACAAGTGATTACTCGATTAAATTAAATAAAAAGATGAAAAGGATACATTTAGGGTTCGAGAAATGAGGAATCTATTATGCAGATCTATTGGAGTAAAAATTAACGAAGGAGATAAAGAGATGGAAGGGCGATTGGCTCACTTAGAGAGAAAATCAAATCACGATGAAATGGCGTTTGAATAAGAAAGGAAAAATTGATGGTATAAAAAGTAATAAAATAGTTAATTAAGACCAGATGACAGCACGAAGAGGTGGATGCAGGAGGAGGAGGAGGAGGAGGAGGAGGAGGAGGAGGAGGAGATTGAGGAGGAGGAGGAGGAGGAGGTAGGAGGAGGATGGAGGAGGAGGAGGGGAGGAGGAGGAAGGATAAACATCGATAAGAACGAAAAATACGATAAATAAAAAGACAATGTGATAGTAAGAGAAGAAATTGAGACGGTGACTAAAGAGAGAGAGAGAGAGAGAGAGAGAGAGAGAGAGAGAGAGAGAGAGAGAGAAGAGGAGAGAGGAGAGAGAGAGATAGATAGAGGAGAGAAGAGAGAGAGAGAGAAGAGAGAGAGAGGATGAAGGGCAGGAGGACGCGGGGGGGGGGTAGGTGAAGAGAGAGAGAGAGAAGATAGAGAGGAGAGAGAGAGAGAGAGAGAGAGAGAGAGAGAGAGAGAGAGTTTTTTACTTTAATAATTCTTCACTATTGTATCCATCCCAGGCATGAAGAAATTGTTATAAAATAATAATGTTAAAAGTTGTATT
>JACEEZ010010282.1:0-15000 GCA_016584305.1 Chionoecetes opilio | reverse complement strand
TATCTAAGACAATTCCCAGCCCGGTGTTGAGAATGCCTGCCGTGGGAGCGCTTTGGCCTAAGATAAAGAGCTTTTTCTAACATTCGCGCCCGCCAACACACTTCGGCTGTCTCGGCGCGGTGCCATAAAAGAGGCGACCCACTTATACTACTTAAAACTTTTCTCGTGACCCCGCATGATAGAACCCATTATTATTTCTCTCTCTCTCTCTCTCTCTCTCTCTCTCTCCTTCTCTAGACCCGTCAGGTGGCAAGTGTTGCGTAGAGAAGTGAGTAGCAATGTGCAGCGTCCCTGTGCATTCGGTCCCAGGGTTCGAGTCCGCCTAGTTCGTGCTGACGTGGCGGCGCTTTGTATAGTCAATAACCTTGTAGTGGTACTTTGCAAAGTGCTAGGTAGGATGCAAATCTTATTATATTCCTCCTCTCTCTCTCTCTCTCTCTCTCTCTCTCTCTCTCTCTCTCTCTCTCTCTCTCCTCTCTCTCTCCTCTCTCTCTCTCTCTCTCTCCCTCTATCCTCTCTCTCTCTCTCCAAAGAATTAGAACAGAAAGGATTTGGATTAGATGAAGGCAAATTGAGAGGCAAGAAGAATATAATAGATACTTGCTGGAACTGATTTTATATTGATCATAATTTTGTATATGTAAAACCTAAACGAACACTCTGACCAAAGAGAAAAATAAATGATGGTTTAGTCACTCGTCGAGGGTGAAATTTTGTCTATTATGTATCACTAACATTTATAATTCTCAGCTACTGACGGTACATTATATTATAAAAACATTTCGCAGGTTTCTTCAATACTTTTTTCATCCCCAAATTCAAGAGGGATTTATGAATATGACGTCGACTTATTTATAGTAGAATATTAGGGATTTACTGAATTGGAAATGACACGTCGACTTATTTATAGGAGAATATTAGGGATTTACTGAATTGGAAATGACACGTCGACTTATTTATAGTAGAATATTAGGGATTTACTGAATTGGAAATGACACGTCGACTTATTTATAGGAGAATATTAGGGATTTACTGAAGGGGAAATGATCGGCAGTAAAGGAGAGTATCATAGTTTTCCGTCAACCTCGTGTGGGGAGCGAGGAGTGAGCGCTCAGAGCGGCCTGCACGGGAAGTCTCAGTGGAGTTTGGATGTCGAGTTTGTATCGTCATATTTTCTTTAACATAAATCTTCTACACTGGGTGGATGGTAGGCGATGGTTCCTTAGGCCCGTTCACTGTGAGACAACTATAGGTAGTCTATTTTGTAACGAGTCAAAATTCCATTTATCTTAAGGACTCATGCTTAAAATGATGCCTATGTTTAACTGATAATATAGGTAACTATGATAAAATACAGCTGAACTAAGAAAGAACGTAGTATTCCTTCTCCTGGCATCAAATATCAGTCAGTAAGCAGCAAAGGGGGGCAGGATTTTTCGCCTCGTTAAAAAAAAACAGTATAGTGTAATTTTTTATACATTGAAACCATGAAGAAAATACTGAGTCAATGAATTCAGAAAACTTTGATGATTAGAAATCAATATAATACCAAAGCTTTACCATCGGCACCAAATATTTTTTTTTATCTTATTATTATCTTTTTACATCACAAAGGATGGCCAAGGGCAAACAAAAGTAACAAAACCCCGCAGATCTATTTTTTGTACTTGATAATTAGTGAAAATAAATCAGAACAAAAAATATAAATAATTCACTACTGAATAGGTTGGTATTTTAACTTTTTTTAAGTACAAATGTTTTACGAGAATGTAATACTGAAAATAAAAATAACGATCCAAATTTGAACAATTCTTCTGAACTTTCTTTAAATGTTACCAAAAACACACCCAAAAAAATTCTCGCCTTTTCCTTCCCTTTTCTCCTTTCCCCTCCTTGCCTTCCCTTAAAAAAACCACACACACACACACACACACAACACAACACACACACACACCCCCCACACACAAACACACACACACCCCCTCCCACCACCACCATCATGCCCCAAAACTTTTTTGCAAATCTTAAAGGGTAAAATCGGGGGAAAAATCTAATCTGAAGAGTCTGGAAATTCATATTTTTCCCTTACAAAGAAAACCCCTTTCCTTCCCTCCCTCCCCCCCTCCCCCCCCTCTTTTCCCCTTCCCTTCCTTCCCTTTCCCTTTCCTTCCCCTTTTTTCCCTTCCTTTCCCCTTCCCCCTCCATAAAAAGCAAAACAGGGAGGATCTGTTTTCGGGAAAACTAAAAAACCCTTTATAGGGGTATATAAAGCCATTTTAAAAACCAAGGGATGAGCTTGTACGAATACTTTTAATATCCCAGCAGGTTTGGGTTTTTCTAGTAATTGAGGAAAAACATTCGTACCCGGGAATTTTTCCCCTTTTTTCCCCTTTTACATGGGCCCCTAACCACCCTTCACCTTCCCATTACAAGTCCAACCCCCTTCCCCCCCTAACCACCCTCTTCCCCCTTTACAATCTTTAACCACCCTCATTACCCCCCCCTTCTAATACAAGCCCATTTGGGGTATTTCGCATGGGGTATTCGCGCTTTTCATTGTGTTTGGATGCCATTGATGGGCCAACATGTGAAGGGTCGAAATTTTCAAAGCCATACACGTCAACAACTTTTAAATTACATTTTTTTAAAGTACATACGTTCCAACATAATAGTAATAGCAACAAAAATAGAAATAAATAATAGAAATAGCAAAAAAAAATGCTGAACATATAACAGTATGACGGTAAACCAACCCTTTATAAATACATTATTATACACTACTACATCATTTTTCGTAACATAATACTGTGGTAGTAATGATAGTGCATAAAAATAGGGTTTTAATTGATAAGGGCAATAATTTAAAGGGTTTTAAAACAAAAAACTACGAAAAATTGTCATTTTAAAATTATTATTTTATTGTCCTATTTTTCAGTATTATTTGTTATTTTTAGTGATAAAAAAACAAAAAAGGCGAGCTAGAGCTTTATCAAAAATGTAGATAAGCTCTGGCCGTATGTAATAAAAAATGAAATAATGATAATAATAATAAAAATTTTTTATTATAATAATGAAAATAATAATAATTAATAAAAATGAAAATAATAATACGTAGTAAAATAATAAAAAAAGAAAATATTGCAAAAAAGATTTGGAGTTATTTTTTTAAACGGGGCAAGACGTTCCCCGCAAGTTTTTCACCCTACAGCTACCGATTTCTTCGCTAAAACCCCTCGCGCGCGAGCTCATCTAAAACGAAGGCCAAAATTTAAAAATTTAAAATATTTGCAGCTCTTCCTTTACCACCCCCACCACGACCCCCACCACCACCCCACCACCCCCACGGACCACAAACCACGACCCCCAAAAAAACACACACCACGACCCAGACCCCCGACCACCACCACCCCCCCAAACCCACCCCACACTATCACAACCATCCCCTACTGAAGAAGTGCTAGGTACCAAAAAATACAAAGGAAGATGAAAAAAAAATATCAGGAAGTGTTTTGTGTGTGTGTGGTGTGTGGTGTGTGTGTGTTGTGTTGTGTGTGTTTTTGGGGGGGGGGGGGGGGGGGGGGGGGTTTACCGGGTCGCTGCGGCCCCCAAAACTTTTAATATTGCCAAATTTTTTCTTTCACCCTCGATCTGGGGGCGGGTGAGCGGGGGGAGGGGCGGGCGAGAGGATGGACGGGGGGATGGAGGGCGGGCGGAGGGAGGGGGGCGGGCGGGTGGGGGTTTGGGCGGGGGGGGGGACGGTGGAAGGGGGCTTTTTTGGGCCTCTATCCTATACCTCCTTCTTCCCTTCCGGAAAAAAACCGGGGCACGAAATAGTAATAGTATAAGAAAAAACAAAAAGTCACTGTTGAAAATTTTTAACATTTTAACAATAACACGACCTTACATACAACCTCCTTCCACAAAGCAAGAGAACTATATCGTTAATGGAATAAAAGAACTGTATTGCTAATGGGAGGGAAGGATTGTATAGCTATTGGAAGGGAAGGATTGTATAGCTATTGGAAGGGTATTGTATCGTTACTGTGATAGAAAAACAAGCTTGACGCGCGCTGGTGAACGCTAGAAGGACATGTGACATACGGGTACCAGACGTGTGTTGTGTTGTGTTAGTACGTCGTTATTGTAAGTGATGATCTGGGAATAAGTTGAAGAATTTTGACTTTTCAGAAATTGTTCGATGGGTCAAAAATGTTCGAACCTTTACCTATAACTCGGACCTTCACCTATAACATCACAGGGGGGCGCGCCACATTTCCTACACCATGTATGTATACTGCGCATTTCCTACACAGCACATCTCCTACAAATTTGACAAATTTTAGAATAGTGACATATTTCCTACAGAGATACAGCATATCTCCTACACACAGTAGGTGTAGGAGATATGCTTGACACTTGTTTTTGTGTAGGAAATATGACCGCCTTGGTTAAAGTTTTGGCAGTATGTAAATATATGCATCTGTAAATCACTTTAATTAAATTGGCACTTTGTATTACTCACTACGATATATATATATATATATATATATATATATATATAATTATATATATATATATACTGCGCAGAAAGGACATATAACAAGTTAAGTACTTGTTGACTGGTCAAGGTCACCAGGAGTGTAGTGAGCCAGAAGCGCCGAGTACAGAGGCGCCCCACTAAGGGGATGTAGGAGATACACTGTATCTTTGTAGGAAATGTCACTACTCTCAAAACTGCTAAATTTGTAGGAGGGTTTTGTGTAGGAAATGTGCTGGATACTTGTTTTGGTGTAGGAAATATGACAGCCTATGTGTAGGATATGTGGCAGTACTCCCACTATTGTAGGTTTGTAGGAGATGTAACTACGCAACATGCGCACGCGTACTACGCGTACGTGACTACGTCACATCACAGGTGTCACTATAATATTCCAGCCTGCGCCAACCAACGGGCGGAGGGACAACCATCACGTCCCTCCAGATTGATAATAAATAGCCTACAGGAGCTATAGGCTTCAACGTAGAAAATAACTACATGTGGCACGTTTTCCCTAATACCTTCAATAAAAAAAACCTGTTATATCGTTAAACAATATATATTTCACCTATTTTCACGGCATGATTTCTCTAGTATATAAAAAAAACCCTGTTACATCGTTAAGCAATATATAATTCAACCTATATTTCCATGACACGCTTTCTAAAGGTATCTTAAAAAAACCTGTTAAACCATCGTTAAATTGTAATGAATTGACACGAAAATTGACAGGAAATTCACCATCATTTTCACTGCACGCTTCTCTCTTCTCTAGTTTCACGTCTGTAACCTTCACCTGCCGCACCTCATCCTGTGTGTGTGCGTGTGTGTGTGTGTGTGCGTGTGTGCGTGTGTGCGTGTGTGTGTGTGTGTGTGTGTGTGTGTGTGTGCCTCATCCCGGAAGAGGTCAAACAGCCACGACACACACACACACACACACACACACACCCCACACACACACACACACCCCACCACACACACACCACACACACACACACACACAACACACAACACACACACAATGACATTTAAACCTCCAAAACCCACACACCCCACCCCTCACATTCCTCGCGAAAGCCGCTTAACCCCTTTCCCAGCAGATTGTCTTTTTACTTTCTCTTCTCTCTCCCCTCTCCCCTCTCTCTTCTCTCTCTCTCTCTCTTCTCCTCTCTCTCTTTTCCTCTCTCTTCCTTCTCTCCTCTCTCTCTCTCCACGTTTGTCTTTTCCCTCTGTAAAACACACAACTTTTTACCGTCTAGTATTTTAATCTAAATCATATCTTGCTAAACTCTCCTCTCTCCTCTCTCTCTCTCTCTCCTCTCTCTCTCTCTCTCTCTCTCTCTCTCTCTCTCCCCTCTCTCTCTCTCTCTCCCCTCTCTCTGTCTACGATGTCAAAACCCCCTTTTAAACGCCCAGATCTTTCCTTTGCAAAATAAAATCGTCTGTTGTTACCCCTAACCATTACGAAAAGTAACTTCAAATACCAAATTAAGTATTTGGACAAGGATACTAAGCAAGTCATATCTACTAAAACATTGCTTATATTCATCAACATTGTCTAATGGAATTAAATTACAATGGAAATTACGTATGGGCCTCAAGGGGTTAACACTCCAATAAAACACACAACGCATCCTATCTATCTATGTAATTAAAATACTAACTAAACTCTCTCTCTCTCCACGATAGAGAAAAATATTCTCCTTTATTCTCTCCCCCTGGAAAAAAACCACTGAAACTCCCGGGGAAAAAACAACTCCAGTACAATCCCTAACGGTTATCAAACTAAAAGCCAGAATTGGGAAACACCTAATCCTACAAGTCATTTTTAAAAAAAACTCTTGTCTGTTTTCTGTTTAATGAAAAGAATGTCTATGAATACTATAGCAGCTTACTGGAATAAGTTTGTCTATAAAGTATGTATGGTTGATCAAAGTGATTAACTATGATATAAACACACACTGGAACCTCGGTAAGCAGTGTACAATAAGTCTAAGTCATATTATTTTAGATTTTTAGTTTATTCTGTTTAGACTTAGTTAGATGTACAGGTTGGCTGGTGCGGTGAGGGAGGAAGGGCAATAATGACTGATTACTTCTCTAATGTGATGCAATAATTACCGTGGCTGTGAATTAATTACCCTAAACTTTGTGGATAAACATTATAATACAGTGTGGCAGTATCGTGGCGGTACTAATGATAGCTATTAAACCCTTGAAACGCAGATTTTTCCCTTTTGGCCATAAAAAAAAAAAAAATGTTTTCGAGCCATAAAATTACGAAAAGTAACTGAATATACCAAATTAGTTAGTCGACAAGGATACGACAAGGTCATATCTATAAATATTGCTTATAATCACTAAAAATCGTCTAATGGTACCCAAATCACAATGGAAATTATAAGTTCTGGGTCTCAAGGGGTTAAAGGTCTGTTAGTCTGTTGGTGAGATATTATAAGTGTTGCTGGAATTAACGAAGAACCTCTCATTGTGGTTTATATACATCATATTTCTTATTGTGTGACGCTTTCTTGTAGCGTCAAGTACTTGTAACAGGATAATTGTGGTTACATAAGTATGTATAGGTATTTAATAGCTTTCTAGATGCGTGATAATATTCGTAGTTTTTGAAAAGATGTGCAGAAACACGTACTGTAACTAGAGTGGACCTAAACATATAAAGTTAACGTTACATATTCTGTGTTAAGTATTTATTTGTACAAGCGTTATTGTAAGCACATATCCAGTAAACTCTAATATTTCTAACTTTTTTTCCCTCTAAATAAGTCACTTTTATTTAGACTTAAGTTATATTTTAAAAGTTATATTTATTTAGACTTGTGTGTACAGGTTGGGTGGTGCGGTGAGGGAGGAAGGGCAATAATGACTCTGATTACTTCTCTAATGTGATGCAATAATTACCGTGAGTGTGAATGAATTACCCTAAACTTTGTGGATAAACATTATAATAGTGTGTGACAGTACAGTGGCGGTAATAATAATAGCTGTTAACCCCTTGAGGCCCAGAACGTAATTTCCATTGTAATTTGGGTACCATTAGACGATTTTTAGTGAATACAAGCAATGTTTTATGGCTATGACCTGTTTAGTATCCTTGTCCACTAACTAATTTGGTATATTCAGTGACTTTTCATAATTTTATGGCTAACAACAAACAATTTTATATAGCCAAGGAAAGATCTGGGCGTGAAGGGGTTAAACTCTTTTTATTACTATACCACATGACGTACTTTCCATCTTTTTTTTTACCCTTAACTTTTTTCCTTTTCTTTTTCGTGTCATTATTTTTATGTTCTCTTTGTTTTTAGTTTTGTACTCTTTTTTTTCTATTTTTTTCATATATTTTTTATTCAGCCTGTTAATTATAATATATTTCCGACTTTCTTCCATCTTCGTTACATTAAGATCACGTGCAATACAGAGTAAAAACATTATCATAAACCTTTTGAACTTATGTGTGGGAAGAAAATACATGTAGTAAACACACTCGATAATACCATTTTTCCACCCCATTCCTCCTCCCAGCATCCAAAACCCTGCCCCCCCTTTCCCCTCCCCCCTTTGTCTCCCTCCTGTCCCCCCATCCCCTCTCTCCCCTCCTTCCTCACCCCCTCTCTCCCCTCCTTCCTCACCCCCTGTCCACCCCTTCTTCCTTTCCTTCCCCCCATTCTTACCCCTTCCCTTCCTGTCCCCCCTTCCCCTCTCCCCATCCCCCTCTTCCCCTGCCCCCACCTATTTCTTCTGCCAGCATCCAAAACAGTATTTGCTTCTTAGATAACCACGCATATATATTCTAACATATATAAATGAGAGCTATTTCGTAGACTGTCCTCTCTTAACACCTCGTCCCTACCCACCTTGTCCCTCTTCACACCAACATTTTTCCTTTGCTATATAAAATCGCTGTTGTTTTGCTATAAAATTACGAAAAGTGACTGAATATACCAAATTTACTAGTGGACAAGGATACTAAACATGTCATATCTATTGAATATTGCTTATATTCACTAAAAATCGTCTAATGGTAGCAAAATTACAATGCAAATTACGTTCTGGGTCTCAAGGGGTTAAAATACCGCATATACTACACAAATATAATACCTGTTTTCTTCTACCTATATTAGTCTGAAATGTTTATCTACCTCCTTCGTAATATGAAAAAAAAAAAAAAAAAAAGAGGGAATATGAGTAAGATACAAAATATGCCGCGGATGACGAGAAATCAAATCATCTTAACCCCTTGGGCTCAGAACGTAATTTCCAGTGTAATTCGGGTACCATTAGACGATTTTTAGTGAATATAAGCAATATTTTACAGATATGACCTGCTTAGTAGCCTTGACCACTAACTGATTTGGTATATTCAGTGACTTCGTAATTTCATGGCTCGACAAGATTTTTTATAGTAAGGGAAAGATCTGGGCGGGAAGGAGTTTTAAAAGGAATACAAACAAGAAGAAAACTGTATCGATGAGAAAATTGTGCAAGGCAAAATTATTCACTTTCCCAGAGCAGGAACCGGAAAAATCTGTTATTTTGGAGGACGAAAGCAGACACACAAAGAGAGAGAGAGAGAGAGAGAGAGAGAGAGAGAGAGAGAGAGAGAGAGAGAGAGAGAGAGAGAGAGAGAGAGAGAGAGAGAGAGAGAGAAGAGAGAGAGAGAGAGAGAGAGAGAGAGAGAGAGAGAGAGAGAGAGAGAGAGAGACGAAGAGAGTAGATAAAAGGAGGAGGCAGAGAAAAGAGGCAGAGAGGAAAGGAATAATACATTTAGGTGAAGGTACGAAGGAGAAGAAGGGACAGGAATGGAAGGAAGCGAAAGAGAAGAGAGAAAAAAGACGAGAAAGGAGGAGATAAAAGGAGGAGATAAAAGAAGGAGAGAAAAGAGGCATAGAAAAGAGAGGAAGGAGAGAGAGAAAGGAGTAATACATTTAGGTGAGTAGGAAGGAGAAGAAGGAATGGTGGGATGCGAAAGAGAAGAGAGATAAAAAGAAGAGACGGAGGGAGTGCGGACGTGAGCTGAGAGGTAGAGGAGGTAGAGGAGGAGGAGGAGGAGGAGGAGGAGGAGGAGGAGGAGGAGGAGGAGGACGGTAAGAAAGAGGGAGTGACGGGGTGAGGAAGTTAATGAAAAATGATAAAAATACGAGTAGCTTAATGATGAGAATAACAATATTAGAAAGAGTAAATGTCAAGTCGTAAAAGTAAATAAAAATAAATGAAGTTGGAAGAGAAATAAAAAAAATTTAAAACCAGGTCTAGAGAAGCGAGGCCATGACGTCAGTGCCTTAGTAAACACAGCTAATGGTCTTGTTTGTCGCACAAGTTTTCTTCCCGTGTGTACCATCGATTTGTGACGACTTGCAAGGGCGAGGAAAGAAAATAAATCATTCTCTTTCATATGATAATTATTGAAAGAAATTCATATATTCGACTATTTCTATGTTAAAAGCCGTAAAATCTGTGTTGAAATTTTGTGTAACACGTATAAATATTCGATTATTTCTGTTAAAGTCCGTAAAATATGTGTTAAAATTATGTGTTAAATATTAATACAAAGTCGAAAAATTGAAATCCTACATATCTAGTTTTCATTCATAATGGCGAAGAAAGAATATACATATATCCATTCTCTTTTCACCTTATATAAATGATTCCTATAGCATTTGAACGTTACTGAGATGCCTAACGTATGAAGAAAAAAATTGCTATGTATGATTTTGGAAAGATATTAACCAATTTTTTCCGTGTGTACCATCGATTTCTGAAGACTTGGAATAGCGAGGAAAAAAAATACATCTCGCATTCCTTCTTGCCTTATAAATTATTCCTATAGCCTTTTGAACGTTACTGAAATGCCTCATATACAAAAAACAAGACTTTAGTAAAATATAAACCTTTTTTTCCGTGTAAAAATATACTGAGTATATATGAGAGGCGAGTACATTTAACAGATACTTTAGGCGGGAAGAGTGTGAGTTGGGTGGCGCCGCGAACGAGTTAGTTACGAGTTGAGTTAGTGAGTATTTTTATGAGTGAGTAAAGGAGTTCTTAGTGAGTATTATCATGAGTGAGTAAGGCCAGTGAGTCATGGTTGGGTGATGTGGTGAGTGGGTGAGTTAGCGAGTAGCCGAGGCTTATTAAAGGTTTGCTGAATAACAGGATGCTGGAGTAGCTCATTAGTGAAGGATTTGAGGCGAAGGAACAGACGCGTTAAGTATGTGAAACTGAGAAGATGGGGTCTCTCTCTCTCTCTCTCTCTCTCTCTCTCTCTCTCTCTCTCTCTCTCTCTCTCTCTCTCTCTCTCTCTCTCTCTCTCTCTTCTATCTCTCTCATCTCTCTATCTCTGATCTTTAAAATCTCTCTCTCTCTCTCTATCTCTCTCTCTTCTCTCTCTCTCTCTCTCTCTCTCTCTCTCTCTCTCTCTCTCTCTCTCTCTCTCTCTCTCTCTCTCTCTCTCTCTCTCTCTCTCTCTCTCTCTCTCTCTCTTTCCAATCGCTTAATCACTCACTCACTCCAGCTTAATCCTTTTACTTAATGGAGAAGCATTCGACTCTTTCACTAAATAGATTTTCCCAACACGGTCTAACGCCTCCCTCCGTTTGAGAGAGATTGATAAAAAAAAACTGAAAACGAGCTATTTTAATTTCATTCTTAGTGTAGTGGTAGTTCATGGTTTCTTCTTATCTTACTTATAGATATTAATATTAACCACAATAAACACTCTGATACAACTATAAGTTCTATATTTCCTAATGATAAGAATAGCTTTATAGTCAAAAGAAGGATCTATATTATGAAATTTACTTATAACCTAGTAATAAATGATGACTTACAAGAAATTATATCCAGAACGAAGCATATGATACAAAGAGAAATATGAACCCATTTTTATCAACTTTAAATTGTTCGTTATTCATTACAAATCGTCTAGTGTCAAAACCTCCTAATTGTATAGAAAAATAACCCATTTTTCTATCATATTTCTATTGTTTTTCGTTTGTATTCATTAACAAATTCCTGTCTAGTGTCCAAAACCTCTCTAAATTGATATAAGGAGAAAATATGAACCCATTTTTCTATCATATTTTCTTATTTTTTTCGTTTGTATTCATTAATAAATTCGTCTAGTGTCCAAAACCTCTCTAAATTGATATAAGGAGAAAATATGAACCCATTTTTCTATCATATTTTCTTATTTTTTTCGTTTATATTCATTAACAAATTCGTCCAGTGTCCAAAACCTCTCTAAATTGATATAAGGAGAAAATATGAACCCATTTTTCTATCATATTTTCTTATTTTTTTCGTTTATATTCATTAACAAATTCGTCTAGTGTCCAAAACCTTCTCATTTTTTTAAATATTTTCCTCTCATAATCTAGTAAAAAATGATGACTTACAAGAAATTATATCCACAAACGAAGCAATATCGATACAAAGAGAAAATATTACCCATTTTTCGATCTTATCTTTTTTTTATATTCATTAACAAATTCCTGTCCAGTGTCCAAAACCTTCTAATTTTTTGTATATTTTCCTCTCATCCCAATCTCTGTTTCCCCTCTTCTTCCCCTTCCCTCTTTTATCCCCTCGTCTCCTGCTGTCTTGTGTTTACGTCTGATATCCTTCTTTCCCCTTTTCTTCTTCGTCCTCCTGTCAGCGCATGTCTCCTATCCTTCCCTCCTGACAAACCTCTCTTCTGCTCCTCCTCCTGACAATCCTCTCTCCTCCTCCGCCTCCTTCTTCTCCTGACAAGACTCCTCGGATCGCCAACAATCTCTCAAGAAACACAGTGACAAAGGCTTTCTCTCAAGTGGGTTAGTTCTTGTTACCCTACTTCTCTCTCTCTCTCTCTCTCTCTCTCTCTCTCTCTCTCTCTCTCTCTCTCTCTCTCTCCTCTCTCTCTCTCTCTTCTCTCTCTCTCTCTCTCTCTCTCTCTCTCTCCTTCTTCCTCTTCTCCTCCATCTTTATTATCTCTCGTCTTTTCTCCCTTTCGTCTCCTCTACACACTCTCCCACTATAGGTGTCTCTCGTATACTTCTTTAGTTACTCCCACATATATTATCCCACAAAATATAATATCCCACAAATATTATCCCACAAAACGTCTCCTTCTTCTATAGCGATCCCGGGCGCCCCTAGACAGCCCAGTAGATTCAGCAGCTTTTCGTTATCTACTTCTGCCACCCTCTGTAACTATATAACTCCTCAGTCTCATAATTCTCTCCATGCAATTACCCTTTCTCTCTCTCTCTCTCTCTCTCTCTCTCTCTCTCTCTCTCTCTCCTCTCTCTCTCTCTCTCTCTCTCTCTCTCTCTCTCTCTCTCTCTCCCCTTCCGTTCCTCCCTACTTCCGTCTCTCTCCCTCCATACTTCCGTCTCTCTCCCTCCATACTTCCGTCTCTCTCCCTCCTTCCGTTTCTCTCTCTCTCTCTCTCTCTCTCTCTCTCTCTCTCTCTCTCTCTCTCTCTCTCTCTCTCTCTCTCTCTCTCTCCTCTCATCCTCTCTCTCTCTCTCTCTCTCTGCTTCTCTCTCTCTCTCTCTCTCTCTCTCTCCTTCCCCTCTCTCTCTCTCTCTACATCCAACACTTTCTCTCTCTCTCCTTCCCTCTCTCTCTCTCTCTAACATCCAACACTTTCTCTCTCTCTCTCTTCCCTCTCTCTCTCTCTCTACATCCAACACTTTCTCTCTCTCTCCTTCCCTCTCTCTCTCTCTACATCCAACACTTTCTCTCTCTCTCCTTCCCTCTCTCTCTCTCTCTACATCCAACACTTTCTCTCACTTGGTTGAGATGAAATTTTGGGGTACGACTCCATTCCATGTCTCTATAACTCTGCTGGAAATACGAGGAAAAAACTAAAATAAAAGCTACCTACTCTTGGTACGTACGTATAAGTGTTCGGTCCTAAAAGTGGGTCACAAATTAATATAAGGAGATAAAGTTTGGGTCACAAATTAATATAAGGAGATAATGGAGGGTCACAAATTAATATAAGGAGATAATGGGGGGGTCACAAATTAAGATAAGGAGATAATGGGTCACAAATTAATATAAAGAGGTAAAGGTTGGGTCACAAATTAATATAAGGAGATAAAGGTTGGGTCACAATTAATATAAGGAGATAAAGGGGACGTGTAGTTGGATTATGATATTTACTGCTATGAAAAATCTTATCTCTAGATGGCTCTTTATGGAAGATTGAATACCACAACCATAGCTGATGATTATAATAACATATATACACTTGTTTAACCCCTTGAGGCCCATAACGTAATTTTCATTGTAATTTGGGACCATGAGATGATTTTTAGTGACCATAAGCCGTATGTTATAGATATGACCTGTTTAGTATCCTTGCCAACTAACTAATTTGGTATATTAAGTCACTTTTCGAAATTTTATGGCTAACAACAGACGATTATTTATAGCAAAGGAAAAATCTGGGCGTGAAGGGGTTAAATGAGTTTCTCTCCTAACTACTCTTTCCTAACAGTGTAATCTATACCACATCTATATTTATGCATTATAACACGTATATAAACTTCATCTAAATAATTTTATACTTACTCTTATACTTTTTCTAACTACTCTTTTCTTTTCTAACAATTTAATACCACAAAAATATCTTCATCTTTATATTTCCTGTGATAGTAATTCATTGTTTTTTCCTCCCATCTATCATCTTCCCACTCCTTCCTTCCTTCCTTTCTTCCATCCATCTATTTTTGTCTACGTATTCGTCCCTTCTATTAACAATACATCCTTTATGGCCCCTTACACCCCTCCTCCTCCCCTTCCCTTCCCCCTCTCCCCTTCCCTTCCCGCTCTCCCCCCTTTCCCCTTCCCCCTCTCCTCCTCCTTCCCTTTCCGTTTCCTTCCTGAGCCTAGTAATTCTGACCAGGAGATAGAGGGATCCAGGCTGAAGTGGAGGGAGAGGGAGAGGGGAGAAGAGAGAGAGAGAGAGAGAGAGAGAGAGTGTGTGTGTAGGAGTGAGAGGAATACAGAGAGAGACAAGAGAGTAGATGGTATGGAAAAGGAGACGGAGTGTGGAGGAAACTGTGCAGTGTTTGGTACAATTTTTACAAAACTTAGTGGTTTCTGTATTGTTCCTGATATTAACGAGACACTGGAGTTCAAAACAGAAAAGAATATAAAAAACCGCAAAGCTATAGCAGTAAATACAATGATATTAACCCCTTCACCCCCAGATCTTTCCTTTGCTATAAAAATTCGTCTGTTGTTAGCTATAAAATTACGAAAATAACTAAATAACCAAATTAGTTAGTCGGGAAAGGATAGTAAACAGGTCATATCTATAAAACATTGCTTATATTTACTGAAAATCGTCTAATGGTACCCAAATTACAATGGAAATTACGTTCTGGGTCTCAAGGGGTTAATGACGACGGGAAGAAAATTAACGTTTTTGGATACATGCCAATCCA
>JACEEZ010010281.1:0-27692 GCA_016584305.1 Chionoecetes opilio | reverse complement strand
TGATCCTTCTTCATCAACTCTCCTCCTCTGATGATTTTCTCAATCTTTAAATCACCGCCGAATGTTGCTTCTCTTGCTATCTTCTACCGTATTTTCATGCTCACTGCTCTTCTGAACTTGCTAACTGCATGCCTCCCCCCTCCCGCGTCCTCGCTGCACAAGACTTTATATTCATTCTCATCCCTATTCTGTCCATCTTCCTAATGCAAGAGTTAACCAGTATCTTTACTCTTTCATCCCTTTCACTGGTAAACTCTGGAACTCTCTTCCTGCTTCTATTTTTCCACTTTCCTACGACTTAAATCTTTTCAAGAAAAGAGTAACAAGACGACACCTTCCGAACTAAATTGGCACACCCCTTTTTTTATTATTTTCTTACTGACTTCTTTATAGGGACTGGCAACTAAGCGGGCTTTGTGTTACCTATTTGTGTTGTGCCCTTGGCTAGTCCTTTGTGATGTAAAAAAAAAAAAAAAAAAGGTGATGTGTGATGTTCAGGAGACAGCACTAGGCTGCCGGGCAAAAACAAGTACCAGGGGTGGCAGCAAAGAAGCTACTAGGCGATGATGGGCAGGTGTTGTGCGATGTTTAGGAGGCAGCACTAGGCTGCAGGGCATAAAAACGGGCAGCGAGGAAGCCGAGGATGGAAAAGTGGGCCCACCAACCGCTGGCTTCCCCCGTAAAACGCGTATCACACTAGCTCCTTTCCACCCACCTCCCACACGGGCAGGGTTGTGAACTTTTGTAGGCCACATTATCGTACCGAGCCACCAAAATTATCGTATTTGCAGATAGATTATCGTACAAGCTTAGCTAAAATAATATTGGTCAGTAGATAACTATATACATCATTGAATTCAGCATGCCACATACAAAAATATTTTCACTTCTCACCAAAATATATAATATATCCAATTATGACACAAAATTCCATGTTAATTTTTTTACCATAATAAATGAAATCAAATGAAACAAAAATATATTTAGTAACACATATAATGACTCAAAAGAAGCTAAACTCGAGAAGTCTACATAGCTATCATCCTCAAAAGAAAAGGAATTCCTGTTACTCCTCTATTTTTCTATCCCCTGTGTCAACTGGCGCTTTTAATTATAGTGTGTCAGTTGTCATTGACAGACATATCATATCATATATAGGGATGAAGGTAACACAATCTGCCTTATCCCTTAATTACACTGCGCTGCTGGAAGAGAACCAAGTAGGGTTCCCGTCACAAGTCAGTGTCTTACCTTTGTCTTGGTAAGGTTAATCTTGCTAAATACCCTCTATCACAATCTGCGTTCTAATGCGGCAAGCAACGCTCCAAATCCATGTCATACAAAGGATCAGAAGTCAAACTCAAAACTCTCTCTCCCTCTCTCTCGCAGAAGTTGACAACTTGACAGCGACATTCTTTTTTTTTCTTTTTTTTGCGATGACAATTTTTGTATGACTATATAATGTAATTATATGTGTGAGTTAATTATCGTATTTTTGTGTACGATTCTCAGCCATGCATCGTACAGATAGTCAAATTATCGTACAAATACGATAATTATCGTACAGTTCACAACCCTGCACAGTGCACACGGGCCACACCACTTGATGGACGGTAAACCGCCCACTCCCTAGCAAACGCAGAGTGGGTTCGTTGTCGCACTCGGACTTCACAACAATCTTGGTCTACTAAGGAATGGTCAACCAATGGTCCCGTTTTCCGCTCGCCTCCTCCGTCTCATTTTTCTCCTATTCCTCTTCATTATCCTCCACCAGCACAACCTTCATCTCCTCCTCCTCCTCCTGCTCCACCACATCCATTACTCCTACTCCTCCACCATCACTCCTCTACTTCCAGCTACACTTCCACCTCCACTTTCTTATGTTGCTGCTACTACCACTACTACTACTCTTTAATAGTTATCCTAGTGTCACTATCATAATAACATAATCTCCTCCTCTACCACTCCATTACTCCTACTCCCTCCACCACCGCTCCTCCACTTCCAACTTAACTTCGACCTCCACTTTCTCCTGTTGGTGCAACTAGCCGGCCATTACAACTACTCTTAATAATTATCCTCGTGTCACTATCACAATAACAAAATTAATGATGATAGTAATAGATCTATAGTAATAAGATTATGTAAGAAAATAAGATGTGCGATGTGACCACCTGAACCATCGATGTGTGCGAACTACCACCACCAAATCTTCCTCCTCCTCATCATCCACCACACCTGTCAAACGAATGGCCGAGTACTCGACCAGCGCTCGAGTACCAAGGTTCAGGATTGGGAACTCTGTGTAGGCATAGGTGAAAACTCCCGTAACAATCAAAATTTTATTCCCCACACTGAACAAAACTATACACTAATTAATGTACTGCACTCTTTAAGTCTTCGTCGCAGATTAATTTAACATTTTATGTACGCCAATGTCACTGCAAAACTGACCAAAAGTCTTCGTCGCAGCATTCATTAAACATTGTAGTACGCCAATGTCACTGCAGAACTGACTCTTGTCTTCGTCGCAGCTTTCAATTAACACTTGATGTACGCCAAAATGTCACGCAGAACTGCACTCTAGTCTCTCGTCGCAGCTTTTAAATTTAACATTTTAGTACCCCAAATTACTCAAACTGCACTTTAAAGTCTCTGCCCACTATCAAAACACTTATGTCCCCAAGTCACTGAGAACTGCCACCGGTGTCCACCTTGCTGTCTTGAACACTTGCAAAACTACCCTCCAGAGGCAGTTAAGACGTAAGTATCCAAGGAAGAACAGAACACAGAGGACCCAGCCCCGTTTTTTTCTCGGGACTGTTTGCCACCTCCCTCCCTGGGGGAGAAAAACAGTCCGGAAAAAAGGGCAGAGGGAAAGGGAAACTCCTGGTGCTGGAGGCTGGGGCCAGATCCAGCAAACACATACGCCGGTGTTGTCAGTGTAAGTTGAGTACTCCTCTTTCAAAAATTTTCTTGGATCAGGATACACTGCGCCAAATCGATGACGTCAAAAAGCCAGATTTTCCCCCTCGGGCAAGTCGCGCCAACCCTCCCTGGCGGGACCCAGCAAGCGATTTACATCATTTCCGTGACGTCACGGGGCCAATATTATGGCGAAATTTTACACCCCCTCGTGAAGGTGTAGAGAAGGTGTATAAAAATAATAAAAAAAGTCAAATTATGCCTAATAGACGTTACCACCGGGAAGGTTTGAAATATAAGCCTTTTGGTAGTCGGCAGGGGCGTGTGACAAATGTTAGGAGATACAACCCCTGGGGGAGGCCGCCTCGGCCGTAGGGACTCCCTTTCGGTGTTTTTTTTGTTTTTTTTCGATTGGGCACACCTTTTTTTTAGACCACTACGGAGCCCTGTGAGCAAAATTTTTGTGGGGACGGGCGAGCCTGGCTTTCCGCGGCTGTAATTTTTGTTTCACTATTCGTTTTGGACGTTTTGAGAATAAAATTTTGTTCTGATGCCTCCCCCTCAGTACCTTGACTAGGGTTTTACGTCACTCGGGACGTTTGACCCTTTCCCCCGAATGGATTAGGTCACGTTTGCTACCCTTTAAGGTACGTCCCCGAACGGAAGGAATGTGCCCCCGTGGGAAAATGTTCCATTTTTTTAGTCGGCGAGAGTTCCTATCAAGGGGACAGTTCAAGTGTTTTATTAACAAACAGTACCCAATCTATATTTTTAAACAGCTTTTACCCGTTTTTGAATTCAGGGACCGAATATCGGGGGTTAGTTTATGTTTGGGGGGAGTCTGGGGTTTGACATCGAAACCAATGTCCATGTATTGTTTTGAAGTGTAGTTTTAATTATTTTGGGACAAGCGAAAAATTTGCCAATAACGAATTACCCTTTTATTCTTTCTTTTGCACCTATTACAAGTGGAATCCCGAAACTTTTTGCGGAAAGATTCTCGGTTGGTTTTTTCAGTTATAATGGACGAAACTGCGCGGTCACTACCGCCATTACCCATGGTTTTCTATATATTTTTTTTTTAGAACTGAAGTTTTAAATGCACTTCGCGTAACCTTTAAAACTTAGGGTATTTTCTAGTGTTTGCCCATACCCCTCCCTCTCCCCAAAACGTTTGGGGACCGGGGGGGAATGCAGATTATGGTGGGGTACAAAATATGCTCGCAACCACATATTTTTTAGTTATAAAAATAAAAAAAATTCTCTAGATTTGGGGAAATTCTTTGGATTTTTTCTGAGCCCAGAACGTGTAAACCCTGAGATCTTCACAGAATGAGACTGAAGTTTTTGAAAACCCCCCCCAAAAACCCCCCCCCCCGCTAGGAGGTTAGGTTAGGTTAGATTTGGTTAGGTTAGGTTGGGGGTTTGGGTTTAGTTTTGGGTGGGTTTAGGTTTGGTTAGGTTATGGTGGGTAAACCCCCCCGTGGGTTGGGAAAATTTCTCAAATTTAAAAAGGGAAAATTACCCTAGATCTAGGGAAAATTTTCACCCCCTAAACAACTCTTAAATTAGGGTTTAAACCATAATTTGCCCCCCCCCCCCGAAAAACCCCGCTTTCCCCACGGTCCCCAAAACTTTTTTGGGGGGAAGTGGGGGGGTGGGCAAAACACTAAATTTTTACCAAACTTATATACATATTGTAGAAAGATATAGTTGTCTTTAACTAACACCATACAACACAACCCCCTTTCCCAGAGGCCCCCCAACCCATATGGGGGTTTTGGGTTGGGTATTTTTGATTGGGGTAGGTTTTTTTGGTAGGTTGGTTAGATCTGGTTGGGTTAGTTAGTTTTTGGTTAGTTTAGGTTGGGTTAGGTTATTTATGGGGGGAAAGCCCCCCGCTAGGTTGGGTTAAATTTTTGGGTTTAGGAAAATTTTCTCTAGATAAAAAAGGGAAAATTATTTAAAAATCTAGGGAGTTTGTCTCCTCTACAAAATTTTTAAAAATTACGTGTCCCGACCATTATTTGCCCCCCACCCAAAAACCCCCGCATTCCCACAGGTGCCCAAACTGGTGGGGGTTAGTGGGAGAGTAGGGCAAAACAAAAATTTTTACCGGAAAAATAGTCATGTCTCAGAAAAAGGGCCCGCGCATCCCGCCCCATTTTACCAAAAGCACAAATTTTAGGAAAGGGAAAAAATCAGTCAGGTTCAGAAATGACTGCGCGCGCACCCTCGTCCATTTTTTCAAAAGCACAAATTTTTACCCAAGGAAAAAAACTGCAGTGTCTCGGGAAAAGACCGGCAGTCCTCTTCCATTTTTACCAAAAGCACAAATTTTGGGCAAGGAAAATCTAGTCAGTTTTTCAAAAATGAGCGCAGTCCTCTTTCATTTTCCCCGGTTTTTTTTCCCCTTTAATATCCTACAAACCCTAACCTTTTACCTTTTCGGCGAGTTTTCCCGGATTTGTCAGGACGGAATTTTGGTAGACGAGAGTACCAGGTCCTTCCATTATCCCGAATGTACATTAGGTCACTGAAATTTGCCCCTTAACGCCCTTTAATTATATATTAATGGTCAACCATGATGCCTGCCCCTTTTGTCCCTGAATTATTAGGTTAATCAGGATGGCTGGGGCCCAATTTCCCTGAAATATTTATCAAAAGTCAATCGATGTCGCGCCCTTAATTATGCCCCCAAATTTTTTATTTCTGGGCAAATTTTCTGTCAAAGGTACTCCTTTGTGGGGGTACCTTATTCGGGGGGCCTATAGAGCTGCATACCCCCAGACAGGGGATTTAACGGTCGTTTTTAGAGACCCCCGATTTTTTTTTTTTTGGCCTAAATAGGGGGTTCTAATGTAAAAAGTTTTTTTTTGCGCAACCCATAATAAAAAAAAAAAAATTACTTTGTGGTTAAGGTTTGGTTTGGTTTCATTTAAAAATAAAGGGTTGGTTTGGCATTAAAAACCTTTTAAAGGTTTGGGTTTGGTTTCTTAAAACCATAAGGGTTGGTTGGTTTTATTAAAAACCCATAAGGGTTTGGTTTTGTTTAATTTTTTTTTATATTTTTTTTTTTTTTTTTTTTTTGGCAAAATAAAAAATATCTCCTTTAGAACGACCTATGTAGGCCAAGAAAAAAAAAAGCGGGTCTCTGAAAAAACCGCGGAATTCCCTCCAGTATGCATTTAATTTAATAAGGCGGCCGATTCAATGGCGACCCGAATCAACTGTATCCCAGGGTAGGGGAAGCCACTCGGTTCACAACCGAGAAGTCCCCCCGGCGATCCCCGGGGGGGAGCGGAAAAAATTGGGGTGTTTCCTTAAAAAATCGGCTCCTGTCCCCCCAGCGTGAATGGTACCGGGGTTAGCCGGGGGTTTTAACCCGCCTCCGGGGGGCTGGCTTCGGGAACACTATAAGCACTAGCGACAGCTCTCTGCTCGGGGGTAGTCGCGAGAGGCTGTCTGGTTACAGCAGAGTCCCTAGCTGCGTCAATAACTGACGAAAATTTTTCAATCATCATCATCAAACCCCTTCCCACGCTTAAACATGATACCGATTTTTGTGCAAACTCAGATGCCAGTGAGTAATCGTGATTAAAGTTTTTAAACATTATTTTTCACTGACGCCTTGGATTGGGGGGTTAATCTGAATAATAATAAAACACGCTGTTTCGCTAGGAGGATACGAGGATGACGTCAAAGTATTTCCCCCGCCAATCAGCTGTTCTGTGGAGATCTCCGAGATTCCTCCTTGCGCCCGGCGCAAGTCCATCTCGGGGATTATTCAAACAGCCCCCCGAAAAGGGGGGCGAGGTTTCCCGGAGGATTTACACCATTTCTTCCACCGCTTGACTTTAAATTTTTTTCTGGGTCTGGCCCCTGGGGCGTGGCGTAGAAGCAGCACGGCGTCTGCCTCAAGTACAGCCCAGGACCGGATTCCAAACTTAACATAGCAGACAAATATTTATCATAACTCTTGAATGATACATTTTTATATCGCCATTTATCATAAGTTTTGGAAACTAGCACAATTGTTTATCATAGGGGTCTGCTGTCAAAGTTGGTGAGGAACAAAATGCCCCCCACCCGGTCACTCGGTATTTCCTAATCAGCTGTGCAATCAGCTCACTCAACACATCCCTATGTGGGGCGAAATTCCTTCATGAGGTGTTATTTTGTCTCGGGCCCCGTTGAAGAAGGAAAGTTTATCATGTCCGCTAAACTCGGTGAATTACTCTTAGCCCCCCACGGTTACTCGGGATTTCCAATCAGCTGTGCACACTCGTCCTCAACACTCCCATGTGGGCGAATTTTCTTCACTGAGGTGTTATTTTTTCTCGGCCCTGTTTACGAAGGGGGAAATTTATCATAGTCCCCGCTAGAAAACCCGGGGAATCACTCTTACCCCCACACGGTCTACCGGTATTCCCAATCAGCTGGCATCACTCAGCTCACTCAAAAAAATCCCTAAAGTGGGCGAATATTTCTTCATGGGCTGTTATTGTGTCTCGGCCCTGTTAACGCTGGAAAATTTATCATAGTCGCGGGCCGCATCAAATCCGCTAAACTCGGTGAACCCACTCTTACCTCCGCGCGGTTTGTGATAGTCCCCCCCCAATTTAGATATCCGCCGCAGTTTTGACTAAAAAAGGGCCATTTTGTCCCGCTATGAAAACGTTCTTTAAATTGACTTTTGGGAATACCGGTCCAGGTGTGATTTTCTCCTCCCTGCCTGGTGGCCCCTCGTCAGCTTCGCCGTGCCCCCGAAACTTCGAAAAAAACTGAACGAAAACTGCCCTTTTTGGAAACTAACAATTTCCCTCTACAAACCCCAAATAAAATTAAAATAGCAATCCACCTTCCCCTAATTATTAAATTAGATGGAGGGCTGAGAACGTGGGGGAAAAGGGGGAAAAGAAAAGGGGAAGGAAAAAATAAAAGGGGGGAAAAAAAGGAGAAGGAAGGAAGGGGAAAAGGCAGAGTATGATGATGGTGGTGATAGAGGGAGAGAAATTGATGTTTGCTTACAACACTCTTCCTTAAGGCGCGGTCAGACAGACAATTTTTCTGGCAATATTACACCCGGCAACGCCAAAACGCGGCCCAAACTCGGATATAATGCGAGTTCTAATGACAATTTATGATGACCAACGTGTCGGTCTTTCGGCAAGACATATTGCTGCAATATCCTTCCACCAATGCATATTATATGACATTAATTTTAATGCACGCTCTAATTCAATATACAAGAAGCTGAAATACATAGCTACAAAGTGGCAAGAACCGATTACAAGACGAATTGTGAAGCCCTGTACACTCTTATACGTGTTTTTTAGCGATTTGAAGGATACAAAACACCAAGAAAAATGTAAATGAGTTATGGCTGGTATACATTTTCCTTGTTGACGGTCTATTAATAACTAAAATTTTAGGGGATACCAACTTATTATTAATCACTTGATGTTGACTGTTGAATGTTTTATGTCTGACGCACTTGCCATACATAAGAATCCATTTCAATCATTCACCCCCTATTTGTGAACCAGTTTCTCCCTATTTCTCCCTATTTTTCCAAAGACGCTTCTTCAGATACATCTTGAGAAGCCAAAATTGCAATTAAAATTTAAATTGCTACCTCTGAAAATCCGTGTGACAAAACACGGCAAGGTGTTGCCTTGCTGAATAATTGCAGCGAATATATTGACGGAAAATTGCTCATGTGACCGCGGCTTTATCAGCTCTACGAAGGGGTGGGCTACAGCCACCTGCAAATTTGCTGACCACAGCTGAACGTCCACGAGGGAAGGAGGGAGAGTGAGAAAGTGAGAAAGAGAAGATGAGAGGAGGAGAAGGAGAGAGAGAGAGAGAAAGTGAGGGAGCGTGATAGAAAATGAGGGAGAGTGAGGAGGCGAGGAGGAAGAATAACGCTGATCCAACACTCCTTGATCACTTTCTACCGTCAATTCACGCCGTCACCTAGCACCTCTCTTCATATCTGTCTGCACTTAGATAACCTTTGACCTGCAACCCACCACACGCCTGGGCCTGGCCTCTCCGCGGAACACAGAGGAGAGAGGATGAGATTCTATATATCCTGCGGTGTGGCCACACGTCTTATTGCGTCGCGGTGATATCTTACGAGACTAGTGTCTGAGTGCGGTGAGCGAGTTAGGTGGTATTCCTTCGGATACCACGCGCTAAAGTACGTCCCAAAACACACGCCGCGCTTTTCATTCCCAGACGCCCGACGCCCCCCACGCCGTTTGTCCCCGGGGCAGGTGCTACTCATTTTACGAAAGTCCCGAGTCCTGCCAGGCACCTCCCCCTGGGGCTTTCCCTGTTTTTCCTCCTGGGCCCCCGAGATGAAGGGGCCAGGGCAGGGAAAATAGCGGCGCTCGGGCGTTGCCCCTGGGCTTTTCATTTGCCCCGGGGACGACGAGCTTCGAGGACGAAAGCAATACCCCCCTAAACCCCGGGGGGGGAAGTGCAACTCTACGAGAAAAAGATTCCCCTGCAACATGCCCGCCCCGGTGGTGTTTCCCCCTGGGGCCGCATGGCCCCCCCGGAAACCGCCGGGGGAACCAAGGGCGCCCTACTTTGCCCCGGGGGGTAGGGAAGTGCTACTTACGAGACCATGACGCCCCTCCTCATACCTACCCCTGTGGCCTCTTCGGGCCCTTGGGGAGCCACGGGCGCTGGGGCAGGCACTAGGAGCGGGGGGCCGGAGGTGAAACTCTACGCTACTACGACGCCCTACTAGATACCTCCTTCAGGAGGTATCTAGGGTATGCCCCTGGGTTCCCCCCCGGAACCCCGGGCATTACGAGGCACCTGCAACAGGATCTTAGGACCTCTTGAGCACCACATACAGGTCTTCCTGAAGGCGACGCAGAATGGTGATGTATCTATATGGTTGACAGTGCATGACAGGGGCGGGCGATAATGGATTGACCCCGGGGCAACTATGCAAGCTAGGGACCTCGGGGGGGAACAGGGAGGGTCGCCCCCCGGGTAAAGCCCGGGGCGTTATAAGCCTGGGGAAGTAAGCTTCCCGTATCTCCGAAGCTACGGGCACTGCCCTGTCGTACCTGCCGGTATAAGAGATAAAGCCCAACCCGGCGCCTTCAGGTAGAGGTGCCGGGGTTAATTGTCATGCCACGACCAGCGACCGATTGAAAGAACCATAGCGGGTTTGGGGGGCCGCTAAAACAGGAGCAACTTATATCAACCCGTTGAGCCTCCGCGCACGCAATTTCCTTCCTTCCCCCCTTCGGGAGTAGCGGAGCGGCGGCGTCCGGAGCTTAACAATGAGCAATAACAGAGATAATTATATAGCACGTATATACATCTATAATAATATAAGCGAAAGGTGTGTGTGTGTGTGTGTGTGTGTGTGTGTGTGTGTGTGTGTGTGTGTGTGTGTGTGTGTGTGTGTGTGTGTGTGTGTGTGTGTGCTATAGGTTCCGCCCCCCGTGGCGCAATCCCATCATATGGCACAGTTTTGGAACCAGGTTACCAGGGGAAGGTTTTAAGGCTATTTTGGTGATGATCCGATCTTTTTTTTTTTTTTTTTAGCAGCCTATTAGCGAGATTTGTGAAAAAAAAAGTGGGTTGCGAGAATTGAGGAAACCTTGATGTATGGTGATGGTGGGGTGATGGGTAATGGGTGTGGGGTGATGGGTGAGTGAATGGGTGGGGGGTGATGGGTGAGGGAATAGGTGGGGGGTGATGGGTAATGGGTGAGTGAATGGGTGGTGTGGTGATGGGTAATGGGTGAGTGAATGGGTGGGGGGGGATGGGTAATGGGTGAGTGAATGGGTGGGGGGTGATGGGTAATGGGTGAGTGAATGGGTTGGGGGTGATGTGAATGGGTTGGCGTTAATACATACATTTCTACATCCATGATTTCAGGAAAGTTAGAAGGGGCTATCTGGAGAGTCTGTGTTTGGTGGGCCGAAGGCCCACCAATAGCCCTCCGCAGGAGCTAACCAAAAAGTCCGCCCGGAGGTCAGCTTTGCGGCTAGTAGGTTATATAATAACAATATCAATTTATGTCAGGAAAACATTTCCTGACATTCGTCCACAGAGAGAGATATTGCTCCCAGAAATAACTGGGTTCCTTTTTACCAGTTTCAAAATTTAAAGAAAATTTTTTCTTGCGTTGTCCCTTTTGCTACCCCCAAGCCGGGGCTGACTTTTTTTCTACCAGCCCTTGATGGGAAGATCGGCCCCAAAACATTCCACTCCCCTTTAAATATACCTTTGCTTGAAGTTAAAACTGATAAAGGTAAAAGGCCCACCGCAAAGTTTTTGCTTTTGCATTTGGAAGTACGTAACCTGAAAAGGCCCAAATGATCGTCTCCAAAAAAATTTGATCCCCATAGAGATAAATAGTATTTTTTTTTTCCCCACCCACAACAGAAATGGGCCCTTTTCCACTGTGCTGTAGTTCCCCTTTGGGCTGGTTTGGGAGTTTTCCCGGCTGTAAATTTTTGGGGCCCAAAGGGGGAAATAATTTCACCATCTCTTTCCTGTAGAAGGACCCCCCGATACTTTTTGAGTTTGCATGGGTTTCCCGCAGAAAAAAAAGGGTTTTGGTGAAAATCGGGTTTTTTAAAATAGGGGTTTTCCCTCCCAGAGTAGGTTCTTTAGCGTAGTAAATGATTTTTCCTGGCGTGCCCCCAAGCAATCTTTTTTGGTGGGGGGTTTCCCTTCAAGAGACTTTTTAAGGGCAAGGTTTATCCCGAGAATTTGGGGTTTAATCTCCCGGAAATACCCCCGCCAGCCGGGAAAAGATCTCCCCTTCTTTTTGGGTTGTTGGTCTTCCCCGCTTCCTTAACCCCTGGTGTTTTTTTCAGTTTTTGGGCCCAAGCCGCAAAATTTCCAGACCGACTATGTGTCCTGGGAAAATTACCTTTTTCTGCAGTATTCACTTTTTGGGTTTGGCTTCACCGTCATGTTGGAATCATACAGACGCTGGGAAGGGACCTCGCGCAGAACTGAAGATGGTCCAAAGTAACAGAAGAATAAGAAAGTCATCCACAAAGCTTCAGCCCCTTTATTTTCCCTGCAGTACTTTTAAAGCATTACTTTTTTGAAACACAGCTGGCGAGTTTTAATTAGTCCAAAGGAAAACCTTTTGAATTTGGGACAACCCTTGGATCGATATAGGTTGGGCTAGTTTACTCTCCTCTTCAAGGGGGATTTGGAAAAACCTTTAGCCAGGGCCATCTTTTTTTAAAAAAAAACTTAGAATTGGCTTTTTCTGGAAAAAAAAATTTTTGCTGGTCCCCTCACAGCGGGCTCCCGCCCTCAACTCTAGTGACTGCATTTACGCGTGATAGCGCCACAAAATGGTTAAAACCCTCCATCTTTTTCGGACTACAAAAAAAGGACTGCAATTTGGGAGATTCAGACTTCTCATTTTACCCGAAGATTCCATGTCATTAAAAGTCTTCACAGCGGCAACCCAATCTCAGTGATATGGAATGGGTTTTTTTAAAATTTTCTTGGGGGTATCTAGTTAAAAGAATCTGATGTTTTTTACTTTTTGGGAATGCCCGGCCTGTCCGGGAAAAAACTTTTGAGTACTTACGAAAGGAAAGTTTTGCTCACTTGTTTTCCGGGATCTTGAAATCAGCTTTTACGACACCCTTTACAAACCCGCTAAAATTTTCTGACTGACTGGCCATCTGTAAATAAACCCCCGAGTAGCCTTCCCCTCTTCAGTAATAACCAAAGCCCCCCCTCCATACTCTTTGGGAAAATTCGGGGAAAAAAATGACCTCTGACCAGTTCCAGACCCGGGTTTACTTGCTCTGGAGTTAATTCATGTACCCTTTTCGGACTGAAGGGACAGAGATCATAAGGTTTGGGAAAACAATTTCCTTTAGGGGTAAAATACTGTTTTAAAATGTTTATTTTGAAACCTCCTTTTTGTCAAGGCCCCCCTTGGTACAATATTTAAATTTAAATCATTGACTCTCTTCACCACTTTTTAGGGACCTCTCCAGTTTGGGCAGCAATTTTTATGACAGTGGGGACAGTAAATAAAAATTTTCTCCCCCTTTTTAGGGTGCAAACCTTTTTTTTTCCCTTTTCCCTTTTTTTAAAAAACCCTTTTGAAATTCCCCAGCCTTCCCAGCTCCTGCCCCCCTACTTCACAGGTCTGTTGCAGGCGTTCAGCTAACAAAGAGTAAGGGGTAAGAGTTTTTGGGCGGGCAGGATCTGGTTTTATTGTCCCGCCCATAGCTCCCTTAAACTTTTAAGGGGCCCCCGGGGCTGCTCTACCATAAAACTAGTTCGAAAGGTGAGAAACCCAGGAAAACCCTGAGGTGCTTCCGGTAGGGGGAAAAGCAGTGGTTTTTTTATAAATTAGACCACTCCTTTTCCTGTTTTCCCCTGTCATTTCTTTAAGCATTTTTTTAAGCTTCCGTTTTTTAAACCCTTTCAATAAATCCTTTTTTGCACATTTTTTTGGGGGTTTGGGGATGGTTGTCCTAAGTTCCCCTTTACTAGTAAAAAGCCTCCATAATTTTTCCATCATGGAAGAGGGAAAATTTACTTTCCCAGGGGTCGGAAAAAACTTGCTTAGGGAAACCAAAACGGCAGAAAAAAACTCCAAAAATTTGGGTTTCCCCTACAGTTATGCTTCTATGTTGCGCAAGCTCACTGCTTCTGGCCCTAGTTGCGAAATCTAAAACAAGTCAGTATTTTATATTTTTCTCCCCTCAAAGGCCCGTGGGTTAATTGGTCCTCCCAATCCAAACCCCGAAAACCCCCTCGGGAAAGGGGGAGTGATTTTAAGTGGGAGGGGTTGAAAAATGGTGCTGGCCTTCCAAAACCCCGCCAATCACTAGTTTTCTGGCAAATATCACACGGGGCGGACCCTACGGGACCTCAGCTCCCTGCCGGCCAGTAAAATGTGACTGGATCCTATCAAAAGTTTTTTTGCAGCCCCCTGTGTCCCCAGCATCGAGGTCCCCGCTTGAACCCTGCTTTCCCGGGGGGAAAAATTTTTGGAAAAATAAACTGTTTTAATTTTTTTTTCACCATCGGAATTTCACGGTTTGACGATAAAGACGATTTCGCTTCTTTTTGAAACAGAGCAGCCCCGAAAAATGGTCTGGTCCCCCCTTTGGGGTAATTTTCCTGCGCCTTTTTGCCCCGTGAAGGGGTTTTTTAGCTTGCTCCGGGGACACAAAAAGCGGTTGACTAGTTCAGCACTGACTCCAAATTGAAAAACAACAAATTTTTTTCCCTGGCTGCTGCCCCTTTTGACTGTACTGCCCCAGTTTTTTGTGGGGACTTCCTTGGGAACAAAAGTTCTTTTCACCAGCAAAGTTCCCCAATCACCCCTATTTAGACACTGGATTTTTCCCTAAAAATGCTGCTTTCACCTTTCCCCTTGAAAAAAGGAAATGCCCCATCCCTTAGCAACAGGGTACGTTTGACGGGGCCGTTTAATCATCAAAAAAAGTCACAAAGGGGTCCTGTGTATCCTCTGGTGTTAAAAAAATCCCTTTCCCGCGCAGGGAAACCGGAGGGGCCATTATCCCCCCGAAAAAACATCTCTTTAACACCATTGACTTTCCAGGAGTAAAGGTGAATCCCGGGTTTTTCTTTCTGAACTTTACGGGCGCGGCCCCCGGGCAAAAATCGGTGACTCTCCCAAAACCTGCGAGTTTCCTGTTTTACATTCCATGACCAGTATGGGAAACGCTGCGGGCCCTGCGTTGAACTGGTTCTGTCCCCTCCTCCAACCCCGCGACTCTTGGTTTGCTGTGATTTGTTTTCGATAAGCTTGGCGTGGGCGGGGTCTCTAACGGCTTTTCCTTGGGTTTCCTTTCCTTTCCCCCGTGTGGGTACCCATAAGCCCAAAAAACGAGGCGGGGCCCTGTCAACCATTGTTTCGAGACCCTGACCCTTTCCAAATTTTGTCAGCCAAACCAAAAATCCGAAGGCAGGGCTTTTTAACCTGGGGGCTTCCCCTCAAAATCCCGCAAATTTTTTCGGCTGTTTTTTAGGTTTTTTTTCCCTTTTACCCGCCACTGATTTAAAAAAAAACGGGTAACCGGGGAAAATGAAATTTTGCCAAAGTTTTCATTTTCTTTTAGCATTGCCCCTTTTGGAAATGATTTCGGGCTCCCCCCGCGGTTATTCCATAAGCATGCAAGAGGGCTTTCTTCTTTTCAAGGGAAACCCCCCCCCCAAAAAAGTTTTCTTGGTCAAGGAAAAGAAGGGTATTCCCGTGGGTTTTTCCCCTCGAAAATAATTTTGTTTAAAATTTCCCCGCTCTTTACAAAATCACTTAAAAAGATTGGGGTTTTTGCAGGGCATCTCAAATTTTTCTTGATGAAAGGGGGTTTTCCCTTCGCTGTCCTTCCTTCCCGTACCTTTACAACCTGAGGCGGTAAAATCGGGGGGAGCTGTTGCCCAGAGGGCCCCCTCACTGCAAGTCTCTCCTGAGCCGCGGCTATCTGCATCTGCAGCATTCCCCCTTTTGGCTCCCTTTTTTCAGTTTCAAAGCGTTCTTTTTAGTATTAACTTAAAGCTTTTCCTGCTCCCGTTCTTTGGCCTCCCCTCCTCATGGCCCTTTTTTTTCGCTTCCCGGATCTGCCCCCAAAATCCCCTCGTTCACGTACACCTTGCGCTCTGATCCCTTTTTTCCCCGCTGTTGGCCTTTTGCTTTAAAGGTTTTCAAACGCAGCCATTCTGTTCATACCTGGCCAGCACTTCTTTAAAATGCGTACACGCTTTTTTTCCGTTTTCACAATTGGCCAACACAGTTTAACCTTCATTTCGGCACCCATGCAATTTGGGGTCCCGTGTGAAATCCAATTTTTTGTCAAAAAAATGGCCGATACTCGACCAGCCCTCGAGTACCAAAGGGTTTAGGGTTGGGAACTCTGTGGGAGGCCTAGGGGGAAACTTCCCCTAACAATCACAAGTTTATAAACCCCCACTGAAAAACAATATAAAACAAAATTTTGTCACTGACTCTTTTTAAGGGCTCTCGTCGCATGATTCAATTAACCCCTTTTTATGTACGCCAATGTTTACTGGGAGAACCCGCACTCAAAGTCTCTCGTCGAGCTATTCCAAAATTTAAAACTTGTATGTACGCCAAAGTCCTGCGGAACTGCCCCCCCTTAAAATCTCTCGTCCCCAAACCCATTTAATTAACAATTGTTGTACCCAATGTCCCCGGGGGGAACTGCACTTTTTAAAAGTCTCTCGTCGCGGGTATTCAATTAACACTTGTATGTACGCCAATGTCATGCAGAACGCCGCCGGTTTTCTCACCTTGCTGTCTTGAACACTTGCACAACTACCTCTCCAGAGGCAGTTAAGGCCCGGTCACACTGGCCTTCGCGGGCGCATCGCGCACGTCTCACGGCGAAAAATGTGGTGAACGTGAAGCAAGCGCTGTTGGACGCATCTGGGTCGTGATAGGGGACGTGATCCAGCCGCGCCCACACGGGCTAAAACAATCACACGCGGCATACGGTTTTGGATTTCCCAAAACCCGAGAGCGCGGGTGACCTCGGGTGGCACACGTGATAAAGGACGTGGTTAAGGGACGCGTTTAGACGTGGTACAGACGTGCTACGGCCGCGGTAAGTGCGTGGTTACACGCGATTACCCGCTAACCTTTAGCGGGTAATCGCGGTTTAAAATGACGGTCATAGCACGGCTGTACCGTGTCTGTTCCGCGTGTTTTCACGTGCATTTGCGTGTGTAGCGCGGGTACTCTGGGACCTATATATTGGGGTCGATTTGCCAACATTCATCACTCCTGTTTCTGACGTGGTTTGGTGAACATGGACCGTATTGACCTCGTCTTGATGCTGATGCAACAGCATATGAACCAGGCGTTACATGCCATCAGTACATCGTTGATAGACGAAGAAGAAGACGGCTGAGGAGGAGGCGGCCCGGGAGCATATGGGTGCGTAACTGGATTGCAGGAGACCTGAGCATGGCCTGTATGATTGTCTCATGTGGGGGCTCCGTAATGAAGAGTCCAAAGGGGCCTTCCAGAATTTCATGAGAATGCCACCTGACATGTTCGATGAAGTTGTGAGAGACTGAGACCAGCCCTTACCAAGAAGACACCCACTGGCGAGCACCCCTTGATCCAGGCTGAAGGTTGCCCTCACCCTGAGGCACCTTGCTTCTGGCGCCAAGTACCGTGACATGCAGTATGGTGGAGGGTGCCTCACAACACCATCAGTATAGTGGTGCGTGAGGGTGTAGGGGCCATCGTCGACGAGTACGTGAGGATTGCTCAAGCCACCACAGAACGATGAAGATTGGCGTCAGATCACCGAAAATTTGGGGATGAAAAGGTGGAACTTTCCACATGTCATTGGTGCAATAGACGGCAAGCACGGTTGCCTGTAAAGCTCCTGCCAACACGGGTTTCCGACTACTACAACTACAAGGGTTTCCCTTCAGTATCATCCTCCTGGCGGTCGTCACATCTGACTACAAGTTCAGTGGATAGACGTCGGGCGGCAAGGGTTCAAGTCTGATGCCCCACCTTTACAATGCAAGTGTTTTGAGAGAGGCTCTCGAGAAGAACGACATTGTTGGATTTCCCACAGCCTGATCCTATCCCAGGTGACACAGAGGATGCCCCTTATTGTTCTGGTGGGGGGATAATGCTTTCGCACTCCGGACCTACATGATGAAGCCGTAACAGAAACAAGGAGATGACCAGGAAGCAGAGGATCTTCACTATAGACTCTGGGCGAGCCAGAAGGGTGGTGGAGAATGCGTTTGGCATACTAGCGAATCGCTTTCAAGTTCCCTGTCGACCATGTTGCATGAAGCGGCCCACTGTGAGGCTCCTGGTCAAGACATGTGTAATCCTCCACAACCTTAGGGAGGTCACGTTACCCGGTGATGCAGAACCGGGACTGGTGGATGTGGAGCGACCAAATGGAGTGGTGGTGCCGGGTGCCTGGCGTGCCGGCATAAAACCTTGAGGACACGAAACCCGACCGTATTTACCAGGGAACAACAGAGACTTCAAGATAGCCAAGGCTCAGAGGAACTCCTCATGGAATGGTGCAACTAAACTGCTGGAAGTGTTCCAGGGCAGGATGAATGCTCCTACCCCCCCCAGCGAGGGCCAATAAATAGCATTTGTAATATTGTGTTTGTGGCTTTAATAAATATTTTAATAGTCGCCTCACTTGTTGTTTACTTTAGTCCTATTTTCTCTCAGGCTTTATTATTATAATATTATTGTTATTATTCATTCATTATTATTGTGAGTATTTAACCCTGGAGAGGTACCGCTAGACAGAAGTGTCCTCGCGTGTTGCACAAAATCATTTTTTTTTGCTAAACAAGGTTTATTTATTGTTTTAATTCATTCATTAAACATAAAAAATATAATTCAATCTTCATTATCCTTCTGGGAAAAAATTTAAAAATTTTTGTAGCGGTACCGTTCCGGGGTTATTTTTTCCTTAAAAAAGTTTTTTTTTTTTTTTTTAATTCATTCATTAAAACATAAAATATAATTAAATCTTCATTATCCTTCTGGGTAAAATTAAAATTTTGTAGGGGTACCGGTTCCAGGGTATAATTAAGATATTATTATTATTACTATAGAAAACCTATGAAAGACAGTAAAGTTAAGGGAATGGAAAAAAGCATATGGAATATTATACAATTATTTATTGCAAAATAAAAATAAAATACTTATTGCCCAAAAAATAACTAATAATAATAAAAAACAAAAAATATACATTAATATACATATAAAAAAAAAATATACAAAAAAATACATATAAATTATACATTCAATATACAGGTCATCACAGGTTTATCATTTAGTCTTGGGAGGGTATGGGGATACGTTCCAGTCCTCCGCGATGCTGGAGCCCAGAAAACCTTTCCGACTGATTCGGCCCCCGAGTCCCTAGACCGGGGCAGGTGTCGTGAGTGGCTGGAGGGACGGGGACTGTGGGGATGCTGGCCACCACCATACTGCCAGTTGGGACTCGGGCCCAACCTTTGGCATGTGAAAATTTCTGCTGGCTGTAGGTGGGTGGTGTTATGGCGGAACTGTGGGGGGTAGAAAGGGCCTGCTGGGGGTTGTGGTGCTGTTGAGGGGCCCGGTCCCGCCCCCGATTTTAGAGGACCCCGTGTGTCGCCGATGCACAAAGTCGACTATTTGGTCGTGCATCACCTGGTACTCCTCCCCAGGGGCAGAACGCAGGGTGTCCGGGGCACAAACCTTATAAAGGCCTCCTTACGTGACGGGGGCTGAGACCTCTCCTCCAGCAGCCTCTCCAGCAGTGCCTGGTGCCTTCATGGTGGATCGGAGGTCCACCATCCATTCCTCTTCTTGCCTCTCAGTGGCTGGAGTCTTCCTCTTAGGCGGGTTTTAGGCCTGCTCCGCCGCTGCTGCCACCTTCCATGTCCTCCAGGATTTGGCTTCCCCGGAGTCATGTGGGTACTGTGCCTGGGAGGTCTGGGCGTCGGAGATGGGTCACGGGGGAGGTTCACAAGGGTGTCCGGGAACCATCAGTGGGGATGGAACCTGAAACAGATTAAACATTTACAGATTAAACATTTGTTTAATATAATGGCATAGAAAAATTACATATTTTATATTTCTGGGAATTAAAAAATAAAACTTACTAAAATAAATCTAAAACAATAATGTTAACGCAAATTAATAAATAAGTAAAACGGTAAAGGATAGTTTTCACAGTAACTAATCTTAAATTAAAGAATTTATGTAACAGCATTGGTATTACTGAACCCTCTTTTAAGCAAAATTTGGCATTAATTATATCCTCTGGCTTGAAAGTCTTCCAATTTTGTACAAATATTTGAGATTCTTACAAGTTGTGAATATAATGAGATGTACTTACTTTTGTAGAAGGGCATGGGGTTTTAACACCCACTTGTCCCTCTCCGTCAACATCTTGGTTGCCTGGCCAATGGTCCCCCTTGGGACAGCTTAACATACCAGTCCTTGACGTTTTTTCCACCAAATTCTGGAGGTGTTTCAGGCTGATCCCCAGCTCCTTGGCCCTTTATTCCCACGAAGCCTTCTTCCTGTGGTAGTCTTTGGTATGCGGAGGCCACAGGTAGGTGTTTGACTGAAGCCACTCCACCAGATCCTGCTCCGTTGTTTTCGGGGAGACTCCAGCCTTGCTTCGGAGCAGCATCAGCCTTCTTCTTCCCCTTGCCCTTCGTCTTGGGCGCCGGTTGCTGCTGCTGCTCCTCCTCCTCCTCCTCCTCCTCCTCCTCATGTGGGGGAATGAGAGCATCAGGCATCACCAGAGGCTCCTCCTCCTCCTCCTCCTCCTCATCTGCTGGAGTGGCAGCTGTGGCAGCTGTGGCAGCTTGTGGCATCACCTTCAAAAAGATGTTTCCCCCCTCCTGATGAAGTGCAGCAGACTGGCCTCCACCTCTGAAGTAGCATCTGAAGTAGTAGCTGGATGCACCTGGCAGGGAACCTGGTGGCCTCTTGCCCTTTGGGGGCGGTTTTTCCTAGGGGGGAACTTCTTGGGGGCAATCTTGTCAAAATCTGGGAGTCTTGAGAGTGTGTATACTTGTGTGGTGTCTGGAGCGAGTATGAGTTTCTACCGCCTGCCCTGGCTCCTTATATACCGTGGTGGGGCCGTGGTACCCACGCGCATACCCGTGATTGCCCGGAAACGGCCGCCCCTTTACACGTGGACCAGCCCGATGTACACGTGATCACCCGTGGTTCAGGCGTGATGCAGCCGCGGTTACCCCCAATGCCTGTGACCACGTGGAGCTTTTCCGCGCTTACACGCGCTCCAGCCGCGCTTCACCAGCGGACAGGACGCGGAACAGGGCCCCCAGCGTCTGTTCCGCGGCTTACCACGGGTACCCACGTGTAAGCCATTTTCCAAACCCGTGGAACAGCGGGTAAAAATTTTTGTGGGAATTTACTCGGCTGCAGACGCAAAGTGGGCCCCGTGTGACCGGGCCTTTATAGACGTAAGTATCCAAGGAAGAACAGAACACAGAGGGCCCCGCTCCCAGTCTTTCTCAGGACTGCTTGCCCCCCCTTTCCCTGCCTGGCTGGAAAACAGTCGGAAAAAGGGGCATAGGCAACCCACCCCTTTGGGGGCGGAAAGCGGGGCTGTATAGCAGCACGGCGTCTGCCTCAAGTACAGCCCAGGCTTTTGTATTTCTCCTCCCTGCCGGGCGGGCCCCCTTTTCCGTCAGCTTCGTCCACGTCCCATGAAACTTCAAAACCCAATTTGAAAACAAAAGCTCGCCCTTTTGTGACCTTAAAAATTTTTACCTCTAAAAACCCAACTAAGATTAACTAGCAATCCCCTTCCCCAAAAATTTTAACCCATGAGAAATAAAAAGGAAAATTATATCCCCCGGGTATTAAAATAGGTTTTATATATAACAATATCAATTTATGTCGGGGAAACTTTTTCCGGGCAACACCGCCCCTCCCCCCTCATTCCCCCTTTTTTTTCCTCCTCACCCAAACCCTACAACCACCTCCTTTTTAACTTTCCTCCTCAACCACCAAAACCCTGGGGGTACCCCCTATAAAAAAATTTTTTTTTCTAAACCTTTGGCATCCCAAATTTTCGTATTAAAATAAAATTTTTAAAGACGTTTTTTAATCTCAAATCCATTTTTGCTTTTGAGAAATTCTTACTAGGAAAATCGGATTTTTTATTTGGGGCACCCTTATCAAATAAGGGCTTAATGGTACGCAGTGCCCCGGTTTGGGTCCTTTGTATTGTTTGCTCATGCCCAAAATTTTATTTTCCAAATGACTACGTGGTAACCTCTTTCTGATCATTTGGGTTCACCAGGCACTACTCACGGGTGTCACGCCTCTAGGGTTGGCCTAAAATTTTTCCCACCCCATGCCCTTTCCCTTAGCCCCTGAACAGGGCAGATCCCCCCGGGTGGGGGGGCCCCGCCCAGATAAACCCGTCTCTGGCCTGTTTGCCCCGCCACTGGGGGGGCCGCGCCTCTGTACCTGTTTTCACGACTCTTTTTCGGTGCTCTGAGGGGTGGAAGAGAACCCCGGGAACCTCGTACGGCTTGACCAGGCCCCCCGGGATTTTACCCCCGGGGGGAAAAAAAAAAATTTGAACAGGTAAATTTCCGGCTCCGGGGCACCTGGTCAGGTTTCCAATGATCTGTCTGCAACTGGTGGCTGACAAATTCAGTTTGGGTGTAATGCGAGGTCTTACACTGGTGTCCCCATCTCCTCGCCCCCCCCTCACCTTCAAAAATCGGGGGTCACGGCAAACCTGCGGTCGCCCTCACTCTGACTCGCCACCGGAGGGGACCAATTCTGAGTTAGGGGAACCATGCTCCTGCCCCGCACGTAAAAAGGGTCACAGCTTTTTGGACCCCCTTGGGTATGACCCCCCTCCCCTTTGAGCTGGGGTGAGGATGGGGTTTGGGGGGCCGTCCTCTAGTAAAGGTGGTAAAACCTTGATGTTCGTGTAGATTTTTTAAAGTACACCTGCAGGCCTATTTGACTAGGTTTCCAAAGGGTGTTCTTTTCTTTGCCAGTCGTCCGTTTTTCGGGCCCCACATTTTACACGGCGACTGGGCTGTGGTGAGCCTCGGGAATTGGGAACCGGGCCCCCATTTTGTCTCCGGGGGGGGGGGGGGGGGCAGCTGGGACGGAAAACCCCCCGCTTCCCACCCCTGGACCACTGGTAGGAGACCTGCTGGCCCAGGGGCAAGTTGACCAAAATATATTTCCGGTATCTCCGTGAGTTTTCCCACCGCCTGGAAATTTCCCTCGGGCCCTCTGCGTTGAAACTCCTCATTCACGCTGGCCCAGCGACTGCACACTGGACCCGGGGGGGGGAAACCCCCAGTGTCGATGGGGTAGGCCTGTCGATGCTGGGGGATAAGGTCGCAGGGCAACTCTTTTTGGTGTGCAACACCCAAAAATAAAACCCCAAAGAGCTTTGCGTTCCCACCCCCTTTCCCCAAATTTGGGCGTGGAAACCCCCTTCCCCCCGTTTTGGGCCCTATTTTAAAGTCACCTTGCAGACGATCGTGGGGTCGGGGGGAGTCGTTTTCCCACCAGCAGATCATAAAAGAGCATGAGCCCCCCTTTAAACGCAGGTTTTTCTCGGGTGGCAGCGGGTCCTCTGGTAAAAATTTAAAAAGGTCCCTTTCCCCGATGGCTCCTTGTAAATCCACATGCTCCTCCCTGATCAACCCTTGGGGTTTGTTTTTTTCCCCAAAGGCTGTGGGAAAACCATCGCCCTGTCTTTTCCTTCCTCCCATCGAAAACCCCAAACCCAAACTTTTTTGGTACCCGGGTTAAGGGTACGCCGTATAACAAAAATTCTTTTTCTAAACTTTGGCATGCCGATTTCCTATTAAAATGGAATTCTGAGACAAATTTAAAAATCTGTTTCCATTTTTTGCATTTTTAGCAATTCTCACCCATGCAAAATTTGCACTTTAAGCTATGTTTTGCCCCTATAAATATAAAAGTTCCATTTTTTTCATAGAAAAAAAGTGCCTCAAAACCAAAAAATTGAATTTGGGCAAATCACCCTTAAATTCAATTTTTTCAAAGAAAAAACCCCCGCCAAATTCGAAAAAATCTGTATTTTTTACTTTTATTGGACCCCAAAGGCGTACCCTAACTGGTCCACCCACCTCCATTTGTTTTTTTTATTTTTAAACCCCAACCACCCCACCCTCCTCCTCCTCTACCCCCCTCCACCCCAAACCCCCCTCCCTCCTCTAAACCAAACCCCCACATTTTCCCCACTCTTTTCCCTTTAAACCCTTATTACTCAATATATATATATATATAATATATTTTAAAATTTTAATATATATATATATATATTATATATAATATATTTTCGTTAAAAATGATAGCTAGTTTAGCGTTTATTAAACTTTTTTTTTTTTTTTTGATTTTTTTCTCTTTGTCTTAAAAGTGTCCCCTTATTCTCTTTTTTAATCACTTTTATGACTTCGCCGTAGCTTGTCATTTTTGCTGTATCGCGATTTCGGTCTAAGAACCCTTCTTCAGCAGCATGTGGAAGATGCTCTCTCCTCAGTTGTAGAGGTTACTTGCGGAGTGAAGCGCTATTTATTGATGAAGTCTGGCTGCCACGCAGCCTAGTGGCGACGCTGATTGGTAGATAGCTTCTGCTTCTCGTCTCCGTGAGTGGGAGACGCTTATTGGTTGTTATATATATATAAATATATATATATATATATATATATATATTATATATATATATATATATATAGTAGAGAGAGAGGAGAGAGAGAGAGAGAGAGAGAGAGAGAGAGAGAGAGAGAGAGTACACTTGCTACAAGAAAAATAACTTAGTTCCCATTTAAATCTGAAGAAAGAGAGAGACGAGTGAGAGAACGAGAGACAGAAATTCCCCATAGTGACGTAGTTCTGCTCTGCGCGTAGGTTGACTATTCTTTAGTCGACCAAGACAACAATAACAATGCAGATCTTTTTACAAGCGATGAACTCTTCGCGAGATAACTTGGTGCTACCTTGCTACTAATTTTGTTTGTACAGCAGTTACAAGGAAAAAAAAAGAGGGAATATGGAGAAGGCAATGGCTAGCAAGGAAAGAGCAAAACAGAGTTTTCCGTAGACTGCTTCAGGAGCTTGCTTTGGAGGAGGATTGATTGCATGCCTCTGTGACTATAATATACCCGTGCTGCTTGTCCAGACGCATCCACCGCCTATAGCTATAACCATCTCCGTCTTAACCCATGGGCTGCGGGTGGACTCTTAAGAGGTTTCTCTGGTGGGCTGCGGGTGGCCTCTTAAGAGCGGGGTTTTTAAAGGCATACCAAAACCGGGGGCTTTAACCCAGGCGGCTACAAATTGGTGTGTGTGTAGTACAACATGGCAACTCGAGATATGCGAGATATACGAGATATACGCGATATTACGCTCTAACCCAGGGGTGTCCAAACTACGGCCCGCGGGCCAATTGCGGCCCGCTGTCCATTTTTAATTGGCCCGCAGTAAATTTAAAAAAATGTAATTAAATAATTTTATGTCCCAAAACGAATTGTAAATGAATTGAGAGGGACGCTAAAATTATTCCTTTTGGCACGGCGGGAAGAGTTAAACAAGATAACAGGTGGAGGTGAGGAGGAAGAGGTGAACAGAGAGATGGAAGGAGAGTGAGATGTGGACGAGAGAAAATAGTAAATGAGCTGTGGAGAAGGAGACGGTGATAGGAGAGATGCGAACATTACGTTTCGCAAAACTGCTGGACAAGGACATGACGCCCACGAGGAAGGCGGGTGGAAACAGCCTGCCTTGGATAGACAGCGAGCGGCGTTCGTAAGGAGCACACACGCGCACCAGTCTCTCTCGGTTTTCGTCTTTCAGTCAAGCGCCTGGTTGGGGGTGTTGGACTTAATTTGGGCTTATCCATGCCCTTATTCTGGTTGTGGAATAAAGAAGGTGTGCAGGAGTGTTAGGGAGTGACTCCTGTCTCTCCCACAGTTATTTGAAGTGGGGCTGGTTGTGTCGTAGTAATCTGGCTTTTCGCTCCTCAGTCAGACATACATACAGACTGACACCCACACACAGGCAAGCACACATTACGGGTTGTCTGACTGGTCTTTGGAGTGGAAGCCGAGTTAGGATTTTGTTGTTAGAGAGCCGTGTTTTGTTTAAAATGTTACTCTTTGTTCGAGGCTCGACAGAGAGAGGATTGTAAGTTAGGTAACGGACGTATTTGTTTAACTTTTACCGCCGCCGCGCCGGGCCGGAACCAACATGGCGGAACCAAAGAAACGCAAGATAGCGAGTGAGTGCAGAAAATTTCAGAAACGATGGGAAAAATGAATATTTTTCATAAAAATTCATTCATAAAAATTCGTTAATGAAAAGCTGTGATCTTGTCGGTATTTTTTAAGCAATTTCAATTATAAACGATTATTTACCTACATTTGATTTGACTTTCCCAAACTTTACTATATCACCTTGCCTTTACTGGGTGGCCTGCCCCTTCTTTAATATTTTCCGAATGTGGCCCTCTGTGGAAAAAATTTTTGGACACCCCTGCTCTAACCCATAGCGTAAAACGGGCGGATATTCGCCCGGGAAATCTCGCCGCGCGACAACCAATCTAGCCAATACGATGCGTTCGCGCCACATTTTTCAACTACGGACCGCCCCCCCACCCCCCCCCAGACATATTTTGGGGGGTCAATATATTGGCCGGGTGCGCTAAAACCCATTCCCTACACGCTGATGTAGTTTTTTATCGATTTTTGCAAGGGTCGTCAAAATGACCATACCCTTCCGCCCAGGGCTTAGGTGTATAAGCATACCCTTAGCTTTTAAGGGTTGAGAACATAAAGGCCCATCATACGGCCACTTTTTCCGGCATCTTTTGTTATTTTGGCTACCATATGATGGCCTGATACCGGCATCTCTTGGTAGCAAACGCAGAGTCGCGCATGATCGTTCTCTTGCCCCCAGTAACATCAGCCGCCATCTTTGTTTACATTTTGGAGCAGCCGACGCTACGCAAGACTTGTACCAACTACACCATTTCAGTGAAATAAAGAAAAATAACCAATCTTGAGTGGTCAAGAGATGCTGTAGCATCTCTATGTGATATGTTTAGGGTTAAATAAGTGATGTATATAATGAATATATTTGTAACTTTTGTATAGTAATAGTAATTGGTGTAGATGAGAGAAAAATAAGTGTTTGGTAGAGTAGGGGAGGAGAAATATAGGCTTTTACTTTATATATACAAGACACGTGTATGATATACACGTACATACGCGTTATTAGATTTATTTTACGTGTGATTTAGGTATATAGTTAAGTTTTGAGTTTCTGATGAAAGTCTGACGGAAAATGTTGATAAAAACAAATTTAATAGGCTGCGTTTTTACTATGGAAACGGGGATAATATGAGGTGTTATTTTTACTCGACTGAGGAATATAAGTGTAAGGGGGAACCCACCACTTACAGGCGTTCGAGCCACAGTTCCTTCTTCCCCCCCCCTGGTTTTCCTGTTCGTGTTTCGAGCAGACTGTTTTGGTCACCAGTAAACGTCTTCAACCCCCTCCCCACATCTGCTTCAAACACCAGTCTCGAAGCCCTCTGGTCTGAGTGGAGGGTTTTTCGAGGCGCCTGGCCCCGGCTGTCCAGGGGAGAAGAAATCCCGACGCAACACGGGGAGTTGCTCTCTCTCCCCACCTCGGTTGTGTAACTTGTGTACACCTTTTATCGTCCCCTGCTGCCCCGTTGCCGTCGTCCCTGTGTCTAGTGCTCAGCGACCTATGGTTGACGGGAAGGCTGCTGCTAACCAGGGGCCAGATGCTGAGAGCGAGCTACGGCGCCCTACCCCTAGGGCCCTGTGGTAATGCGAAACGCCTCTCACCGCTATGCTCATCGAGATTGCTGCCTTAGGGCACCGCTAAAGGCGCTGAAAATAAGGCATGGTCAGGGCCCTGACTTATGAGCTACTGTTGCCTTTGAAAGCATTCATCTTCTGTTTAATTAAGGGGAAATGCAGCCCTTTTTTTCAGTTCCTACAACGTAACAATTGGTGTTTACGTATAATAGTGTTGCAAGGTGTGTATTAATTGATCGTGAAAGATTAATGCGGCACTATAGGGGTGTTTTTATAACTTATATGCTGGCGATAAAATGTTGTGTTGGTGTTGGTGGCGGGCGGGCGGCGGGCGAAGTGACTAGACAAGTAAGTGTCACCAAGAGTGCTCCCCC
>JACEEZ010010279.1:32500-52222 GCA_016584305.1 Chionoecetes opilio | reverse complement strand
GGGGGAAAAAAAGGAAAACTGAAGAAAAGGAAGGAAGAAAAGAAGAGTAAGAAAGGGACGGGAAGGAGAAGGAATGGATGACAAAAGAAGGTAGAAGGGGGAAGAGGGAACAGAGAAGGAGAGGAAGGAGGGGAGGGGAAGGAAGCCCACGACATTAACTTGCGTCCTTACTTTTGACAAACCTATCACGTCGTTGTTCATTTTCAGTCAGGTGAACAGCAAATTTCCAGGAGAACACGCGGGGGAACACCCTGGAGGAGGGGGAGGAGGGGAGGAGGAGGAGGGGGAGGAGGAGGAGAGGGGGGGAGGAGGGGATTACTAGGTTTAATGGGGAATAACAGACACCAGGAGACCTATTGGTCCATAAACGAGGGTTTTTCTGAACTACATACACTAACTATAAACACTTGAAAAAAAACAATTGAAAAAAAATGGGGGGGGGGGGCCTCAGTAGAGCGCCAACCCCCCCCCGAATATTTCATAAAATATACGTAATATATATATATATATAAATATATATTATATATATATATTATATATATATATAATATATATTATATATTATATATAATATAATATTATATATATACACAATCAGTATGAGCCATACCCCGGCCGAATATTTCATCAATTGGTTGCCATGGCAACATTGTCAATAGATTTCATCCAATTTTAAAAATCACTTCTTCCTTATCCAAAATAGATTGTATCCCGAGTTTGGCCCAAAATTTAATTCGTATTTTCAGAAATCCTGTACACTAACAAAAGACAACGACAGACAAAAGACAGACAGACAGACAGATCGCGGTTAAAAAACAAAACCCTCCAACTTCGTTGGCGGAGGAATGATACCATGTCCCTAAGGAGGACAGGGGGGGAAGTTTCATAGTGCAGAATGATGGGAATAAAAAATACTAACTAAACTACATACCACACAACTAATCAACGGGGGACTAAATAGAATTCGCACTATCAATACCCATTTACTTACAGGGGCGCGTAAAAGTCTTTTTTTAAATGTAGTTTTTGGCTGGCTCCGAAAAACATTTTGCGGGTAACTTTTTCCATCATCAACGATTTAAACTTGAAAAAAAGTTTACGGAAATGGGTATTAACGGGGACCGTTTAGTTTTAAACCATTATTTTTGTTGTCACTTGTTTTTGAAAGCTCGAATGGTATCTTGTTTAATGACATAAAAAACCTTTAGGATCTTAAAGGTTTCTACAAGTCCCCCGGATTTACGACCTTTAAGGGAAACTATTAAGTTTCCCAGTCCTTTCAAAAGATGAATTTCGCAGAGATGGAATTTGTTTGGTTGCTTTTTCTTTGCACTGATTCCAAATTTTTGGGCTGATCTTTTCGAAACAGGGCGACCAGAATTTGACGGCATTTTCCAAGTGGGCCCTAACCGAGGACGTGTATAATTGTGTCGTCATTACTTTGGGAGTTTATTTCAATTTGCGTTAAAAAAAGCCCAACATCATATTCGCCCTTTTACTGGCAGCTGGGCCCAATGCGGACTGGGTTTTCAGATCATTACTGATGATGACCCTAAATCCTTTTCCTGCTGTACTTCATTTAACATTTATTTTGCATTGATAGTATTTTGAGGTTATCTTTGCCATATGCAACTTTACATTTTGGAATTAAATTTTTTAATAGCCATTTTTTAAAAAAAAAAATTGATATTTGTCGAGATCATTTTGTATAAATTCGCAGTTTTCTTAGATTGCTTTACCGTAATTGGTGTCTTTCTGCAAATTTCGATATTTTAGATACAAGTCCACAGTCTGATCGTTGAATATTCAAAAAAGAGTAGGCCCAAGCCGACCCCTGAGGCACCCACTAGTAACATCTAACCAATCAGAGCTCGCCATTATTTCTCCCGTTGTTTACGATTTGAAAGCCAAACGCCCCCCATGAACATAATTTCTCTCCTAAGCTATGTGCCCTTAGTGGTCAACATCGCTTATGGGGAACTGCACGAAGCCTTTTTGAAAAACAAGTTAAATTTCTCGGGGGGAATTTTTAGCTCCGTTGAAAAAGACATTAAAAAAAACGAGTAGTTTTTTTAAGCAGGATCTTTTATTTGAAATCCATGTGGGGGTTTGTATTGAGTTATTTTTATCGAGAAAAGAACTATTTTATCCAGCAATATTTTTTCAAATAGTTTAACAATCACAGACTTAATAATTTGGGCATAAAATTTCCGCGAGGCTCAACCCCTTTTTTTTAAAATCGGTGTAAAAATTTCAATTTCCACATGTAGGAAAAAATTTTTGTCCATTACGATTTATTGAAAAATCTTTAATGGGAGCGAAAGTTACTGGACATTTCGCCCAAGTTATCGCGGCGAAATTTTTGTCTACCCCCACGGAGTTTTCGGGGCATTTCGCACATACTTTTAATTTGTTACGTTTTTCTCTCCTTTTCCAATCTACACTTTCAAATCCCGTTACATGGTTTTGGTTCTGGTAAAGGAGCTTTGTTTCTTTTAATAAATCCCATTAAAAATTTAAACATTGATTTCAATGCCCGCTCTTATATCATTTACCACGATGTTATTTTTATATTTCGTGGCCCAAACTTGTTTTGCGTTTTTTCTTACCTCGAATGTATTTTAAGGAACCCTTTTTGGGGTTTTATTTGGACCTTTGCAATTTTTTTTTATTCGCGCTTTTAGTCTTTATTTAAACCCTTTGCAACGAGTTTTACGTCTTGAGCTCTAGAATCGCAGTCCGCATTTTATCGCTTGAAAAATTTATACGCTCGTCGTTTTTCTGCCAATGATTTGTTGAATCTCATTAGTCATCCCAAATGGGTTTTTTTAGTTTTTTAGATTTTTTTATCAGGGGAACATGTTTTTCAACCCCCGATTGGGTTTTTTTTGTGAATAAATTACACAGTTTGGCGTTTTTACCTTTAGAGGTCAGCCCAAACAACCCCGCTTAGTACCCGCTGATTTCGTGAAATTTTCTTTATTATAATTGGGGAATAATACCGATTTTTCGGTGGGCTACATTGCCCAATTTATGCCGACTGATTAACCTGTGATCACTGTTTTTCCAAAAGTTCACTATATGCAGTAACAATAGATCAATGTCCCCGGGAGTGAAAAATAAACTAGGGTACTATTATCCCTTGTAGGCTCAGGACCACTGATTTAAAATACTTGTTCACCATATCAAGCAATCGCATACCTTCTCTATCAAAATAATATTATTTCCCGTTTAACGAGGTAGGTTAAAATCCCACATATAATTGTGTCGTTTTTATTGTGACAACACTCTTTTTTTTTCGCATAGAGGAGGCTATCGACTTTCCGCATTAGATTTGGGGGGACGATATATTGTCCCCCAAAAGTGGAGGAGGAGGGGGGGGAGGGGGGGAGGAGGAGGAAGGAGGGGGAGGAGGAGGAGTAATTTAAAGGTGAAGCAAAAAAGCCGTATGAGTTGATGGACAAAATGACAAATGAAAAAAATATAGGGAAATAAAATAAAGAAAAGATGAAGTGATAAAATGAACAAAAAACAGCAACAAAACCGGGCAGACAGACCCAAAAACGGGTAAATACTAAATTGGTTTAAGCGTTTTTAAAATGCCTTTACTTGAATAATTTGACGAAGAAAAGGAAAAAATTTAAAAGCAAAAATTTGGATAATTCGTCAACCTACACACACACGCACACGCAAGTTCACACCCTACACCCCCACACCCACACATGTAGGGGATTAGGGGAGGGTTCAGGTCAGGTCGCAGTAAGCGGGGGGCAAAAACCCAGCGGTCATGGTGGCAGTGTCGGCGGCGTAAAAGGACGCAACACGAAATTCAGACACAAACAACTATTCCCCCTTTGCCTTTATTACCCTGTGGCAGGAGGGAGGGAGGGGGAAGGGGGGAGGGAGGGGAGGGAGGGGGGGGAGGGGGAGGAAGGGAAGGGGAAAAAGTAGGAGAGAGAGGGAAGGAGAGAGGAAGGGAGGGAGGGAGGGAGAGCACCGGCTGGACTGCTCATAAAGAGTGATGAACTATTGCCCCCACCAGCGGAGGTGCACGCCGCGGCTCTTACAAATGTTGATTACCGACCAGCTGGGGGGACAGTGCACGTTGTGCTCCCTCTCTCTCTCCTCTCCTCCTCTCTTCTCTCTCTCTCTCTCTCCTCTCTTTTCTCCTCTCGGTTATTAAACACTGGAAAATTCATAAATTCATGCATAATGTGTGTATCTAGCGCAGTACACACACACACACACACACACATGTATATACAAACACACACACACACACACAATGTATGACTGTGTTGAGTCTTGTAATTTATCCTAATAACCAACATCGTAAATCAGGTTCCCATTTTTTTCTCTATTTTTTCTTTCTTTTAACATGTAGGTGAGCGTATGTTCACATGTGTGTGTGTGTATTCATCTAGTTGTATTCATCTAGTTGTATTTTACAGGGCCTGAGCAACGCTCGTATGGCCCCGTCTCCATATCAACATTTATTTTATCATTCATCTTTAGTGTTTAGTGTTGGCCGAAGCCACCACCCCGGGAGGGGGGTCACAAACCCCCGGCTAACACCCGGTACCCACTCACTGCTGGGTGGACAGGGGCTCGGGTTTTAAGAAGACCGCCCGTCTGTCTTCGCTCCGCCCGGAGATCGACCCCGGGACTTCTCGGTTGTGAGTCAAGCGTGCTAACCCTTACACTACGGAGTTCCCCGTGTGTAAACTCCGTGTGTGTGTGTGTGTTGTGGGGTGTGTGTGTGTGTGTGTTGTGTGCGTGTGGTGTGCGTGTTGTGCGTGTGCGTGTGGCTTGTGCTCGTGTGTGTGTGTGTGTGTGTGCTTAAAACCTACCGTAGGGACTGTAATTTGAAAACCAGCTTTGTTTTTTAATGTTAAGCAAAGTTTACGCAAAAGACGCCGTCTTTACTATTTTATTTTCATTTTATACGCAGGAGAGAAGATAATTCATCTCTCCCCCCCCCCCCCCCTCACAACACACACACCACGCACAACACACACACACACACACACACACACAACACCACAACACGCACGCACAGCACAAAAACACAAAAAAAACCCACACACACACACACACACACACACACAAAACACAACACACAAAACACAACACAGACACAGACACAGACAGACACAGACACAACACCGACCAACACACAAGACACACACACACAACACACACACAACGCACACACACACACACACACACAACAAAACACACACAAACACACACACACACACACACACACACACACACACACATTCCTTTCACTTCTCTGGCTTGAAACAAAAGAAAAAGAAAATTGCGAAAACTAACATACAATTTTTTTTTCTCTCTCTCTCTCTCTCTCTCTCTCTCTCTCTCTCTCTCTCTCTCTCTCTCTCTCTCCTCTCTCTCTCTCTCTCTCTCTCCTCTCTCTCTCTCTCTCTCTCTCTCGTCTCCTTTTCCTCTCTCTCCTCTGAAACTAGAAACAGACACATTTTAAAAACACACACATATTTTTATTATTTTCGACATGAGTTCTTACTTTTTTTTCTTCATTTTTTTTACATCACAAGGAACTGGCCAAGGGCACAACAAAAATGGGTAACACAAAGCCCGCTTAGTTGCCAGTCCCTATAAAGAAGACAGTAAGTGAATAAAATAAAAACAGAGGGGTAGGCCAATTTAGTTCGGGAGGTGTCTTGTTAAGCTTCATTTGAAAAGATTTAAGTCATAGGAAAGTGGAAAAATAGAAACAGGAAGAGAGTTCCAGAGTTTACCAGTGGAAGGGATGAAGGAGTAAAGATACTGATTAACTCCTGCATTAGGAAGATGGACAGAATAGGGATGAGAATGAGTAGAAAGTCTTGTGTAGCGAGGCCGCGGATTGGGGGGGAGGCATGCAGTTAGCAAGTTCAGAAGAGCAGTGAGCATGAAAATTACAGTAGAAGAGATGAATAGAAAGTAAGAGAGAAGAGAGAGAGAAGCAACATTGCGGCGGTGAGGGGTGATTTAAAATTGATGAAGACAGTCAGTCAGGAGGAGGGGAGTTGATGAGACGAAAATCTTTTGACCTCAACCTGTTTAGGAGAGCTGCATGAGTAGATCCCCAAACATCGTGAGAAAATACGCCATACATGGGCGGACGGATAAGGACCCTGTAGAGAGCAAGCAATTGGAGGGAGGAAAAAAAAAAAAAGGACGCAGACCGCCACCAGCAACACCTTACTTAGAAGCTTTTTTTTTAGCATGAGATGAGATGTGAGATTTTAAGCTCAGACTTTTTTTAGTAAAGGAGAGTCCAAGAAATGTTCATTGTAGAAGGAGGACAGTTGAGTTGTCCTTGAGGAAGAGGGGATAGTAATTGGTAGGTTTTTTTGTCGAGTAGATAGGTGAAGAAATTGGGTTTGTTTTTGAAAGCATTGAACCAAAACAAGGTTTTGCTGGGCCCCAACAGAATTATAGAAAGATCAGAAGTTAGGCGCCTCGGAGGGATCGCATCCCCTCTGTGGAATCACTTAGATTCTGGTTGAGTTGGACGTTTCCTTCCTCCGTTCTCTAATAAACAGATAGTCGGAAAAATGCAGGGGAGATAGATAGAGTAGAATATCAGGTAGGAGTGGATAGGGTCTTTGGTTAGCCTTAGAAGATCATTAATGAATAATAGAAAAGAGTTGTGAGTGTGGTGATAGTTTTTTTAAGGGACAGAACTCTGGGGAACACCACTATTAATAGATTTAGGAGGACGAACAGAAGAACAATGTCCGTTCTACCAGTAGCGCAATAGAACGGTTTGGTGTGTGAAAGGAAAACTTAAGATAAAGGTACAGAGAGAAGGATAGAAACCAAATGAGGGTAGTTTGGAAATTATAACTTTGTGTCAGACTCTATCAAAAGATTATTTTGACATGTCAATGGACAACAACCAAAAGTCTCCCCCTAAAGGAGGATGACCAATATTCAGTTAGGAACCACCTAGGAGATCGCCAGTAGATCGCCCCTTTTTACGGGTTTATATGTTTACAACCCCTCCCCGTGTTCACCCCCCCTCCTCCCTCCCTGTAACTGAATTTGTTAATCAGGCGACAGAAAAAAGAATGAGAAAAGTTAATGTTGTCCCTCCAATACGTCGTCTGTCGTCGTCCCCGAAGGTTCAGTGAGCGCCAACCTGATTGGTTGTGTTTTTCCAGGTGAGTGTAAATGTGTGTGGTCTGTCCATGGCAAGAGTTTTTCTTGATTGTTATAATTATTTTATAATTATATTCTTTGCAAATATCGCTCTCTCTCTCTCTCTCTCTCTATCTCTCTCGCTTCTCTCCTCTCTCTCCTCTCTCTCTCTACTCTCTCTCTCTCTCTCTCTTTCTCCGGTGATGTCTACTACTGCCATTGCAAACAGTCACTACAAATAGATGATAATGAAAATGATAAACGAAGAAAAAAACGAAATAAAGAAGAAAAAGATGAAGAAGGAACGGCAGATCATTTTTTCACATACACACAAACACAACACACACACACACAACACAAACAAACCACACACACACACACACACACACACCACACCACACACACACACACACACACACACACACACACACAAACCAACACACACACAACAAACACACACACACACACACACACACACACAAGAACCCTGAATACATATATAAATACTATTCCGTACATAAATTATTGGCAAAAAACGTGATTGCAATAATTCTTGGAGCTTCGATCCTGGAGACACGACTGCAGGGCGAGGCAGAGCAGAGGCCAAGACTTGACGGAACAAGCGAGGGCAGCGGAGGGAATGCAAAAGACTTCAATACTGCGATTTAAAAAACTTACCTATTTACTTTAAATCCCTCCCCACCATATACCCTTAGCCTTATCACCCATCCAACCAGTCTCAAATACCTTATAGCCTGATATAGCCCTTTATAACCCTCAGGGCCCTTATAACCTTTATAGAGCCATTTCTGCCTCTTCCTCTCTGGCCACATCTAGCCCATCATTCATAAAGATTAAAAGTTGCGGAAGATATGCTTTATTTTACGTCTATGTATATGCCCTCCCCTTCCTTTCCTTTCCTTGTTTGCCATACCCGTCCACCAAACAGTCTGACCCCTGCCAGCCCCCAATATCACCCTATTCACTCTTCCGTCCCCTTCTCCATCCCATATTGCCCCTTCGCCTCTCCCCCATCACGGTAGGATAGAAGAGGGCAGTATTAGCACGCGGTATTTCCAGCACTTTTTTTCCACTCAATGTAAAATGTTTGAGCTCATCATCCTCCTCTAGAGAGAAGAGAGATGATGAGGAGAGGCGAGAGCGCGAGTTTGAGCGAGAGCGAGGAGCGAGAGCGAGAGAGAGGAGAGAAGACGAGACGCGGGGGAGAGGGAGAGAGAAAGAATCGAGAGAAGAGAGATGGATGAGAGCAGAGGACAGAGTGAGAAGCCGTGAGGGACCTTTTCCCGAGAGGCCGCCCGAGGAGAGAGGAAGAGATGAGAGACAGAGAGAGAGGCCGAGGGACCACTAAAGAGAGAACGAGGGGACGGACGGATTAGAGAGAGAGAGAAGAGAGAGAATCTTTTTGGGGTTTAACTTCAGTAATAATATCTCGACTAAAACCTAGGTAAACACACACACTCAAAACTTACACACCAGAAGACACACAACACAGGCACACACCCATACACACACACACACACACACAACACACACCCACACACACACACACACACACACACACAAACACACACACACACACATACACACACACATACACACAAACGCGCAACCACATACAAACACACACACACAAAACAAAAAAAGATATTATGTGAGTACCCAATTCTTTAATACAGAGTATTGTATATCTTTTTCTCTCTCTCTCTAGGTCTATCTCTCTCTTTCTCTCTCTTCAAGATTAATAACGTCGCTGAATCTTCCACACATAAATGCATAAATAGTCGTATATAAAATCAATGACTATGAATCACAACTATGTGGCTTTAGGACGAGCGAGACCATAACCCACCTTCCTGTTCGCCGTTTTTTGGCTGAAATGAAGAATATTCATGAGAACTTCGTGCCGTCGTGTGTGTGAAGCGTGGTAGTGTGAAAGCGGGGTGTGGTGTTTGTGTTTTTAACATCGTGCTTCCTCTCTCTTCTCTCTATCTCTCTCCTCTACTCTCTCTCTCGCTCTACTCTACTCTTGTCACTCATCTCTTCCTTTTTTTAATGTTTCTGTACCTTACAGGCCGGTTCCCACTAGCCCGCCCTGTACGGCCGCCGTTGCACCGTACAAGCCCAACAAGGGCGTCTCACCCGTGTCACCATCCATCTCCGCTTGAGTGGTTGTAGTGGTGGAAAGGGCACAGTTTGAACCTCTGCTCGAGCTGGACACCGCCGAGCGGAGAGATGACTTCTTGATTTTAACTTGGTCGGCAAGCCCCCTCGTTACAGCGGGACGGCGGTGGTGATGCGAATTTTTTGTGACGTCATTGTGACGTCATTGTTGGGGCGGTGTACGGCAACGGCGGTTGCCCCGCCTCCGGCCGTAGAAGCCGGGCTACGGCTAGGGGGAACCGGGCTTGTACTCAGCCCTCCCTCCCTCCTCCTTTCATCCTTCCCTCCTCCTGCTCCCTCCACTTCCCTCGCCTTCACTACCGCAGCGATAAGAGTTAATATTTACAGTTAAAAAAGAGACCCAGACTCATTCCGCTCAGCCGACGACTAATGAGCGAGACCGAGATGTGAGAGACGGAGGAGAGTAGGTGAGAGGGAGAGACAGGCGTGATGATGAAGCGATTGGGAGAGGGCTCCTCTGTAGTGTAGGGGTACACGTCGGTTCAACACCGAGAAGTCCCGGGTCGATCCACGGGCCGGAGCCGGAAACATACTGGGCTGTTTCCTTAAAACCCCGCCCCTGTCCACTCAGCAGTGACTGGGTACCGAGTGTCAGCAGGGGGTTTGTGACCCCCCTACCGGGGTGGTGGCTCGGCCAAACACAACACTAAGATGAATGATACAAATGTTGATATGGAGGACGGGGGCCATACGGAGAGTTGCTCTGGCCCTGTAAAAATCACAACTAGGATGAATACCCAACTAGATGATACAACAAAACACACACACTACGCACACCACACACACGGCGCGTTGCAGGACGACAAGAGGCTGCGGCCAGAAATTCCCTTCCCCCCCTCAAGGGCCATATGTGTGTGGGTCGTGTGAGAACGAGAGAGAGAGAGAGGACGCAGAAGAGAGGAGAACTGTGCGGTGACGAGGACCAGCGCCCGAGGAGATATGGAGAGAGCGAGAGAGCGAGCGACCCCGGCAATAGACAGGGAGGCTGAGGAGAGAGAGGGAGATCGGAAGAGAGAGAGGAGGAGAGGGGGGGGGTTGAGAGAGAGAGAGGGGGGTGAGAGGGAGGGTAGGGAGAAGGGAGGAGAGGGGGGAGAGAGTGAGGGGGGGGGGGGAGTGGGGAGGGGGGGGGGGGGAGGGTGGGGTGGAGGGGGAGGAGGACAGGGGCGGGGAGGGGGGGGGGAGAGGGAGGGAGGGTGAGGGGGGGAGGAGAGGGGGAAGGAGAGAGAGGAAGAGGAGGAGAGGCGAGAGAGAGGAGGGGGGGAAGGGAGGGGGTAGGGGAGAGAGGGGAAGAGAGAGAGGGTGAGGAATGAGAAGAGAGAGAGGGAGGAGGGAGAGGGAGAGGGGGAGAAGGAAGAGAAGGGGAAGGAGGAGAGGAGAGATAGGTGAGGGGAGAGGGAGGGGAAGAGAGAGGAGGAGGAGGGAGAGAAGAGGGAGGAGAGGGTGAGGAGAGGGGAGGAGAGAGGGACAGAGAGAGAGAGGAGGGAGAGAGGAGAGAGGGAGGGAGAGAGGGGGGAAGAAAGGAGGAAGAAGAGGAGAGGAGGGGCAGAGAGGGGAGAGAGAAGAAGGGTTGGAGGAGGAGAGAGAGAGAGAGAGAGAGAGAAGGGGGAAGGGGAGGGGAGAAGGAGGAGAGAGAAGGAGAGAGGGGTGAGAGAGGGCGAGGAGGAGGAGAAGGAGGAGAGGGAAGGAGGAGAGGACGAGAGAGAGAGAGAGGGGAAGGATGGATGAGAATAGAGGGAGGAGGAGAAGGGAAGGGAAGGAGGGGGAGGAATCGGAGGAGGAGAAGTAGGAGAGAGGGGGGGGGGAGGGAGGGGAGAGGGAAGAGGAGAGGGAAGGAGAGGAGGGGGGGAGGGGGAAAGAGGAGGAGAGGGAAAGGAGAGAGAGAGGAGAGGGGGGGGGGGAGGAGGGGAGAGAGGAGAGGAGAGGGGGAGGAGGGAGAGAGGAGAGGAGGGAGGAAAGAGAGAAGAGAGGGAGGAGATGAGGAGAGGGAGAGAAGGGAGAGAGGAGGTGGGGGAGGAGGAGAGAGGAGGAGGGAGGAGAGGAGAGAGAGAGGAAGAGGGGAGAAGAAGAGAGCCGAGGAGCGAGAGAGAGAAGAGGAAAGGAGGGAGAGAGGAGGGAGAAAGGGAGGAGAGAGGAAGAGAGGGGGGAGGGGGAGAGGAGAGAGGAGGAGGAGAGAGGAGGAGGAGAAGAGGGGGAGGAGGAGGGGAGAGAGGGAGGGAGGAGGGGAGAGAGGGAGGAGAGAGGAGAGGAGAGAGAAGGGGAGAAAGGAGAGGGAGGGCGGGGGAGGGAGGGTGAGGAGGAAGAGAGGAGGCGGGAGAGGGAGAAGGGGAGGGAGAGGGGAGGGAGAGTGGAGCAGAGGGGGAGAGATGGGGGAGAGGGAAGAAGAGGGGAGACAGAGGAGGGGGAGGGAGAAGGAGGGAAAGAGAGAGGAGAGGGGAGATGGGAGAGGGAGGAGAGAGGAGAGAGAGAGGAGGAGAGAGAGAGGAGAGGGGCGGAGGAGGAGAGGGAAGAGGGGGGAGAGGGAAGGAGAGGGAGAAGAGGGAAGAGAGAGAGGGAGATGGAGAGGGGGAGGGGCGAGAGGAGAGGGGAGAGGAGAGGAAGGGAGGAAGAGAGGAGAGGAAGGGAGAGAGAGGAGGAGGAGAGGAGAGGAAGGAGGAGGAGAGAGAGAGAGAGGAAGAGAGGGGGAGGGAGAGGGAGGAAGGGAGAGAGGGGGGAGGAGGAAGAGGGAAGAGAGAGAGAAGAGAGAAGAGAGGAGAGGAAGAGGGGAGAGAAGGAAGAGAGGGAGAGGGAGGGAAGGAGGAGAGGAGAGATGGGAGGAGAACAGAGGGAAGAAAGAGGGGGGGGAGGGAGGGGAAGAGAAGGGAGGGAGAGGAGAGAGGAAGAGGAGAGGGGAAGAGGAGGAGGGGGGGAGAGAGGATGAGACGGAGGGAGAGGGAGGGAAGAGAATGTTAGGGGAGAGAGGGAGGAGGGGAGGGAGGAAGAGGAGGTGGAATTTTTTTTTTTTTTGAGAGGAAGAAGAGAGGAGAGAGAGGAAGGGGAGGAGAGGAGGGAGAGGAGAAGGCGGAGGGAGAGGGGGAGAGAGAAAAGAGGGGGGGAGAGGGAGAGAGAGAGGGGAGGGGAGGGGGAGGAGGAGAGGAGAGAGAGAGGAGGAGAGAGAGGGGAGAGGAGGAAGAGGGGGAGTGAGAGGGAGAGGGAGGAGAGGAGAGAGGGAGAGAGGGAAAGAGAGGAGAGGGAGAAGGGAGGGGAGGGGGAGAAGGGAGGAAGGGGAGAGAGAGGAGAGAGAGAGAGGAAGAGGGAGGGGACAGGAGAGAGAGGGGAGGGGAGAGGGGAAGGGAGGAAGAGAGAGAGAAGGGAGAAGAAGAGAGAGGAGAGAGAAGAGTGAGGGGGGAAGAGGGGAGAGAGGAGGAGGAGAGAGAGAGTAGAGAGAAGGATGAGAGAGGAGAGAGCATGGAGAGAGAGGGGGGAGAGAGAGAGGGGGAGACAATTGGAAACGAGAGAGAGGAGAGAGAGAGAGAGAGAGAGGGGGTGAGAGGAGAGAGAGGGGGAGAGAGACGAGGGGGGAGAGCCGAGAGAGAGCAGAAGAGTGGGAGAGAGAGAGAAGATGAAAAAAAAGACATTACACTACTCATACAAATATTCACTCAAAAAACAAACTTTTAATACAATAGAAAACAAAGATTCAAATTTAAAGCAACAGAGCACCAAAACAAAAGAGATCAAAAAGAAGAGATCAAAACAAAACAAACTAGGTGGCGGGGGGCATCAGAAGTCAGTAGAGCGCATAACATCCGCCCGAATATTTCATTCATCAATTGTTTAGTGGCGTTTACATTTTCTCTAGGTATATGTCGTTAAAAACACGTTTTCTAAAGTAAATTTATTGTAGAAAGCTAGCTTTAGATAGTAGATATTATATTTTTTAATAGATTATAATATACTATTATATCTTCCAAGTTTGCCTTGGCAACAGTTGTTGTATTCGATGATCATCCAAAACTCTAAATCAGTCTTCCTATACCAAATAAACTTGGATACCAAGTTTAGTTCCAAATCTATTCGTAAATTTTCGAGAAATCCTGTACTCAATTACTCTAATAAACAAAACAAACAAACAAACGACAAACAAAAGACAAACAAACAAACACAACAGATCGGGGTTGAAACCATAACTCCTCCCACTTCGTTGGCCTAGAGGTAAAAATGCCAAGCATATACAAAAAAGGAGATTTCATACTGAAAATACTTAGATGGAAAAATAGGCGTTGAAGAAAGCAAGATGAGGAGGTTGAAGCAATTATTTCAAGCTAAAATCGAAGACAATTACGGGATTTCGGGTAAAAAATTAGAGACGAGAGGCCTGACTGACAATAGGACAAACGGAGGAGGATAAGGCCAAGCGGAACTAAGGGAAACAGAGAAACTAAGCCCACAGGAAAACGGGACACCATAATTGTAAAAAAGACACACGAAGAGAGCTGTAGGAAGAGGGAGGAGATAATGTGGGAAAGGAACCACGGAGAGATAAACGTCTTGTGTCTCAGTGAGGTACACCCAGTGGTGATGTGTGACGCGTGATGTGAATAGAGGAAAAATGCGATGAGAAACGAAGAAGAGGACGAGGAAGAGGAGAAGGAAAAAGGAAGACTTACAGATAGTGGAGGGAATAGGGAAAATGCAGTGAAGGACGGAATAAAAGGAAAATGAAAAAGGAGATTGTAGATTGAGATGCAAAAGAGACAAGGAGATAAAAGAGATGGGAAATAATGGGTATGGAATTAAAAAGAGCGCTAGGGGAGAGAGAAGCGAAGAAGAATGACAGGAAGATTATAGAGAAAGACGAGAGGAGGGAGAAGAAGAAAGAGATGAGAGAAGAGTAAAAAGATTGCAAAAGCATAAATAAATATTACTACAACAATGATTGAGATATAAAAGATTTTTCAACCGGTTTTTACATGTTCGTCCATAATGGTACCCTATTCAACTATTGGATAGTCACCTGTCTAATCTAACCCTTTGACGCCATATCTTTCCTTTGTAATGAAATCGAATGTTGTTGAGCCATTATAATTACGAAAAAAACTAAAATAAACCAAAATAGGTAGTTGGACAAAGGATATACTAAACAGGTCATATATATAAAAAACATTGCTTATATTCACTAAAAATCGTCTAATGGTACCCAAATTACAATGAAAATTACGTTCTGGGCCTCAAGGGGTTAATACTGATGTATATCTAATTGCCTTGTATATCCTTGGTAATGATATTTCACTATACAATTAAGACTATAATCGTTCACGAACATTGTTAAAACACACTTATTTATCCATGTATGTTATTCTTCATTCTTAGTATCTTCTATGCATCTAATTAACACTTTTTCGTATTCTTCTGTTTTCCAAGCAAAGTTACATCCTCTTCCCCCCATCAAAAAACAAAAATGTATTTGGTACCTCTCGCGGGCGCTAAAAAAAAAGGTAAAACCAAGGGGGGGCACTCAGTAGGGCGCATACCTCCGCCCGAATATTTCATCAATTGGTTGCAATGGCAACAGTTGTGATTCGATTTCATCCAAAATGAAACCAGTTCTTCCTTATACCAAATAAACTTGGTATACCAGGTTTGGTCCAAATCTATTCGTAACTTTTCGAGAAATCCTGTACACTAACAAACAAACAAACAAACAAAAAACAAACAAACAATAAACAGACAGATCGGGGTGAAAACATAACCTCCCTCCAACTTCGTTGGCGGAGGTAATAACCAGCAATACGTGGAATGAAACCGTTTGCTAAAAAAAAGGGGGAGAAAAAAAGTGTTAGTTTGTCTGAGAAAATAAAAAATTGATGCAAAGAATGAACCAATGTTAATGAAGAGGATTTATTGGGGAGAAAAAGGGTGATGGAAAGAAAGGAAAAGGTGAGAGAGAGAGAGGAGAGAGAGGAGAGAGGGAAAGAGAGAGGGAGACGAGAGAGAGAGAGAGGAGAGAGAGAGAGAGAGAGAGAGAGAGATAGAGGAGAGAGAGAGAGAGAGAGAGAGAGAGAGAGAGAGAGAGAGAGAGAGAGAGAGAGAGAGAGAGAGAAAAAAAAACAACAACAACGGTGCGTGTCTGTATTTTCTCTACTTTTCTCACTAAACTGCCAATTTTTCCATGCTCTTTCAAATATTTTTTTCTCTTTCTCTTTCTCTCTCTCTCATTCGACCACTCTTTCACTACCCATTCCATGTATTGGTTGGTTGTGCTCCAGTTTGGCATATTGGGCTGTTGAAGGGACAGCGAGAATAGACCGTGTGTGTGTGTGTGTGTGTGTGTTTTACTATACGTCACGGAAAAATGAAGAACAGGGAGAGAGAGAGAAGTGAGAGGGGGGAAAACGAGAGAAGACGAGAGAGAGCGAGGAGGGGGGAGAGAGAGAGGAGAGAGAAGAGAGGGAGAGGGGAGAGAGAGAGAGAGAGAGAGAGGGGGAAGAGGAGAGAGGAGAGAGAGAGGAGAGAGGAGGGGCAGGAGAGAGCGAGAGAGAAGAGGAGAGATAAACAAAGATACAAATGAAGAAATAAATTAAGCATATAGCATAAATCTACATAGAAACTAGGGGGGGGGGGGCACTCAGTAAAGCGCATACCTCCACCCGAATATTTCATCAATTGGTTCCCAACTTGGTTTGATTTCACCCAAAAATTAATTCAGTTTCTTCCTTATACCAAATAGACTTGGTATACCAGGTTTGGTCCAAATTCTATTTGTAACTTTTCGAGAAAAATCCTGTACACTAAAAAACCCAAAAACAAAACAACAAAACAAACAAAAACAGATCGAGGTGAAAACATAACCTCCCGCCAACTTTGTTGGCGGAGGTAACTAAGATGTATTTGATTGAATAACTAAAGGAGAAGTAAAAAAAACTATAAATATTGAAAAACTAGGGGTGGGGGCATTCAGTAGAGCGCATACCTCCGCCCGAATATTTATCGATGACGGGGGTGCGAGCGGTGGGGGGATCCAACATGGACAATTTTTACCCAAATACAAATGAAGTTACGAGGAAAACCCTATTTTTACCATAGTGTGTCCTAAGGCCTCAATGATCCTTAGAGCGCTAAAACAGAAAACGGAATATTTATACCCAAAACTTTAAAAAAAATTAGGAAACTCATTTTATCAATTGGCTGCCATGGCAACAGTTGTGATTTGATTTCATCCAAAATTAAATCAGTTCTTCCTTATACCAAATAAACTTGGTATACCAAGTTTTGGTTTCCAAATCTATTCGTAAAATTTTCGAGAAATCCTGTTTCACTAACAAAACAAAAAAAAAAACAGACAGACAGACAGACAGATCGGGGTGAAAAACATAACCCCTCCAACCTCGATGGCGGAGGTTTTTTAAATTTCAAACATAAACAAAACCAAAAAAAACACAATAAAAAAAATTGAAAAATATACAAAGATGTTATTTCGTAATGTTTTTTTTTTTTTTAATTCTGGTCTCTCTTCTCTCTCTCTTCTCTCTCCTCTCTCCTCTCTCTCCCCTCTCTCTCTTCTCTCTCTCTCTCTCCTCTCTCTCTTTCCCCTCTCGGCCCCTTTACTCGTTTTTATTGAATTTCCATTTCCTCCCCTCTTCTCTCTCTCTCTCCTCTCTCTCTCTCTCTCTCCCTCTTCCTCCTCCCCTCCCTTCTCTCTCTCCTCTCTCTTCTCCTCTCTCCTCTATCCTCTCTCCTCTCTCTTTCTCTCTCCCCTCTCTCTCTTCCTTCTCTCTTTTTTTTCTCCCGAACCCAGAACCGGTTATTTCCTTGGAAATTAGGGCCGGACCTCTCCTCTCTAAAACCCAATGCCACACACTACGAATTCTCTTCCTTTTCCTCTAATCCTACCTTTTTCCTCCCCTTTTTTTTTTTTGCTCCCAGTCCATTAACTTTTTTGTTTAGCCTATTTATTTACCTGTTCACTTTTCTTTCCCTAATAGGTATTTATCCTTTTTCCTTTTAACAACGAACATTTTATTATAGCAAGGATGATTTTGGGCCCTGAGGGGTAAGGTTTTTTTGTTTAAGCGTTTGATAGTTTGTGCGTGTGGTGGGGAAGGAAAAATGTTCAATAGTTAGCTTGGATTTATCGAGTGATTCCCTGACGACTTTGTCATTAATGCTAATGATAAACAGATCAGTTAATGTGCCCCCGATCCTCCTTCTGACCTGGCATTGATAATTTATTTTTTTGTTATTTTATCGTGTATTGCTATTAGTCCACTCTACTACTACTACTACTACTACTACTACTACTACTACTAGTCTACCCTTCTACTACTACTTACTACTACTACTATACTAATACTACTACTACTCTACTACTTTATCTCTACTACTCACTCCTACTTTCTACTTTCCCAAATACTACTATTCTTCTCTTTACACTACTACTTCAACTACTAATACTACTACTACTATACCTACCTTATCCACTACTACTACTTACTACTCTACTTTAATACTACTTGTTACTACTCTACTCTACTACTTACTGCTACTCTCTACTCTACTGCTACTACTAACTACTCAAAACACCCTGCTAAAATGCCTATTAAAAAACTACTGCTACAATCTACTACTACTAACCACATAATACCAATACACAATAAAACTATACTACTACTAAATAGCAACAACCTTATACTATCTACTACTACATTACATTTCTATAATAATTTATTTTTTATTAAACCACTATAACCAGAACCATATACCATAGTAAAATACTGGTACCTATACTAATAATACTATCGCGTTTTAAGTATATATTGGTACTATAAAATGATAAACAAAATGAAATAATGTATAATAAAAATAATAATAAAAATATAAATACATTAATAATATATATAATATATGAAAATTTTTAAGTGCAATAAATAGGATAAAACAACAAAAAAAACCACAAACCAAAAAAAAAAAAAAAGTATAGTGGTGGGAAAAAAAAATTTCATTATCAAATATTTTATTAATTGAGTAGTATAAGAAGGGTTGTGTTTGAGAGCAGAATAACCAATACCGAACGAGCTCCAACCCAAAAACAACAACAAAAACAACACCAAAACACACACACACACACAAAACCAACACACCCACACACACACACACCCACACCCACCACACACAGAAAAGGGCGTAAATCGTACAAAGGGGGCCTAAAACACACCACGCCCGGGAAAGCAAAGTTGATTATATTTCGCACGAACGGGGAAAGTTTGATTGGAGAGGGGAGGGAACGAACACCCCACGTTGAAAAAAAAAAAACAAAAAACAAAAAAAAAAAAACATGGCAATCGGAAAAAAAAATTTTAGTCAAAAAAACAAAAAAAAAAAGAAACCATGGAAATTTAAAAAAACAAAACAAAAAAAAAACCACGGTAATCAGAAAACCCAAAAACCCATTAAAACGGGACTAAGAAAAAAAAAAATGGAAATCAGAAAACAAAAAAAACCCACGTGTAGAAACAAAATACAAAAAAAAAACCCCGGAATTTGAAAACGGAAGTTTTAAGCAAACACCACGTCATTTCCAAAGGGTTAAATTTGCTCTACACCCCAAGGTACTTCTTTTGATGAATAATTATTATTAAAGGTCAGCCCCCCCCCCTCCTTTTCCCCCCCTAACCCCAGCGACGCCATAGAAAGTCATGTTTATTTTGACTTTAAGGTCATTAGTACGTGAGGTTTGATACGTGTATTGACAGGTATTTCACGATGGACAAGGTTGTTGGAGTAACAAGAGAGGAGGAGAGAAAGAGGAGAGAAAGAGAGAGAGAGAGAGAGAGAGAGAGGAGAGAGAGAGGAGAAGAGAGAGAGAGGGGGAGGAGAGGGGAGAGAGGAGAGAGAGAGGAGAGAGAGAGAGAGAGAAAGAGGAGAGAAAAAAAAACTGAGATAAAATTTAAATTTCACATACTATGAACAAGAAATATACATTGTATGAAGTGTATTAAAAAAAATCTGATAACAAAAATCGTAAAAAGGGATTTCGAAAGGTAAAAAATAAAAGAAATCAGCAAAAAACACCCCAAACCCTAAAAAAAATATAAAAGCAAAAATGCCAAAAAAAAAAAGGGCCCGCCGGTGGAATAAATCAAAAACACAAAAAATTTTCCCAAGATGGCAGTTTTTAAAGTAAAGATTATTTTAGACGTATGAATTTTTTTTTTTGTTTTTTCAAATACAGTCTTAATTTTGCAAAAAAAGGGCCGCATAAATTACAATATTTGATAATTTACAGAACTTTTGGTTCAGACTAAAAGCGAACGAATAAAAAATGCAAAAATACAGGGCTGCAAAAAAGGGGGGGGGGGGAGGTGGGGGTAGGGG
>JACEEZ010010279.1:22500-30000 GCA_016584305.1 Chionoecetes opilio | reverse complement strand
TCTCTCTCTCTCTCTCTCTCTCTCTCTCTCTCTCTCTCTCTCTCTCTCTCTCTCTCTCTCTCTCTCTCTCTCTCTCTCTCTCTCCAAAAATTAGATACATGAGTAACGTATAGCATTCTATAATTCTTAAGGCCCCCATCCACGGTGCGATCTGGTCGTACGACCATCGGACAGATCTGGTTGGATCCAACCAGATTGGATCGTGAGTGGGGTGATTTCGGTCTGTCCGACCGACTGACAGCTGGTCGGATGCGACCAAGCAGTGTTTGGTTTTTAGATCCGACTTATCATCCGATTCAGACCGGATCGCATCGTGCGTGTGCTGATCGAGAGGCCAACCGTCAGTCTCGCCACTGACAGCGGCGCGAAAGGATATCGAAGATGAATTGCGGTTTTGCAGACAAGCAGTTCTGGACAGAATTTATCCAACTATATCGGAGCTATGAATGCTTATGGAAGATTAAAAGCAAAGAGTATATAGATAGATATAAGAGAAAGGCAGCGTATGAAGTATTGGTTGAAAATCTGAAGGAGCGAGACAGTGAGGCTAATTCACAGCTGCATTCAAGTAGTAGTATTTGAATAATGTGTTCACAGCTGCTGCTCTTCACATGATCTCAATTTCGGTATATTTAAAGAATGTCTCCATATAGAAAAAAAAGAATCATACGACTATCATACTCGCTAATATGCTATTTTATCAAGTTTCTTTTAATAGATTAAGAAAAAAAGTCAAATGCTCTACGATGCTGTTTCTATGGCTATGATCGAATTATTCTTACGAAATATTGCAAATAATTCTGTAAAAATACATTATCGTATGGCACCCATGAAATACAGCACGCAGCACATATGGCATTGTTAGCACAGGGAATGGAAATTATTGAGCTCACGGGTTACAAAGTTCAATAAAGAGTAGAAAAGTACAATATTTTCAATTTTTATGGTTCACTTTCATCGTTAAGGCCGCCGCGGCAGCTCCCAGCAAAAGTAATTCTTCGTTGCAGAGAGCCATGATGAGAACCGCCCTCCGCCGTTTCTTATCACCAACTAAACTAGTCCTGAGGTGCGGTCGGATCGTTAGTGGGTGGTAGGAATTCCATCGGATCAGGTCTGTCGGATCAGATCGTACGACCAATCGTACCGTGGATGGGGGCCTTTAACTCGGTCTCGGTCTCGGTCTCGGTCTCGGTCTGTCTCCGTCTCTCTCTCTCTCTCTCTCTCTCTCTCTCTCTCTCTCTCTCTCTCTCTCTCTCTCTCTCTCTCTCTCTCTCTCTCTCACAGCAGGAGAGTGGTTGTAAAATATCAGAAAGCAGCATAATAACTTAAGATCAAGTTTGCGTCGAGGCGGTTGGCAGCGACAAGGTTTCGGGGTAAAGAGGCGACATAAAACCCGTGAAGGCGATCAACACAGGACGAGGAACCCTTGTGAGCCAATCTTGCCGCGGATATCGAGAACACGACGCCACCCGCTTGTAAAGCCGCGGTCACATGAGCAATTTTTGCGTCAATATTCAGGCTGCAATTATTCAGCAAAGGCAACACCTTGTCGTGTTTTGGTCACACGGATTTTCAAAGGTAGCAATAATTTGAATGGCAATTTTGGCTTCTCAAGATGTATCTGAAGAAGCATCTTTGGAAAAATAGGGAGAAATAGGGAGAAACTGGTTCACAAATAGGGTGGTGAATGATTGAAATGGATTCTTGTGTATGGCAAGTGCGTCAGACGTAAAACAAGTCAACAGTCCACATCAAAGTGATCAATAATAAGTTGGTATCCCCTAAAATTTTTAGTTATTAATAGACCGTCAACAAAGAAAATGTTTTACCAGCCATCACTCATTTAAATTTTTCTTGGTGTTTTGTATCCTTCATATCGCTTAAAAACACGTACTAGAGTGTACAGGGCTTCACAATTCGTTCGTCTTGTAATCGGTTCTTGTTACTATGTAGCTATGTATTTCAGCTTCTGTATATTGAATTAGAGCGTGCATTACAAATAGATGTCAAATAATATGCGTTTGGGGTGGGAATATTGCATCAATTTGTCTTGCGGCAACTTCGACAAAGACCGACACGTCCGTCATCATAAATTGTCATTAGAACTCGCAATTATATCCGAGTTTGGGCCGCAATTGCGTTGCCGGGTGTAATATTGCCAGAAAAATTGTCTGTGTGACCGCGCCTTTAGTCACGTCCACGGAGCACCGCACCAACATTGTATACAGCGAATCCAGACGAGAGAGAGAGAGAGAAGAGAGAGAGAGAAGAGAGAAGAGAGGAGAGAGGGGGAGAGAGAGGAGAGAGAGAGAGAAAAGAGGAGAGAGAGAGAGAGAAGAGAGAGAGAGAAGATTAAGAATTGTAGAATACTATAATTTTTACTCATGCATCTAATCTTTGATAGAGACAAAAAATAGAGAATCATAATTACAATGTCATTCCTTTATTCTGACACGTCTAATATATGGTTTTGGCAAATATTCCGCACGAACTGTCGGCGCCCACCACCCGGGCAATCGCGCATGATCAAATTGTTTGTTTTGACCTAAATAATTCTACCAAACCTAACCCAAAACTACCCTAAGCCTAAACAAAACCAAAACCCAAACCTTAACATAACCAAAATTAACCTAACCAAACCAGACAATTATTATAAAAAAATAAATTTTTATTTTTGGTTTCCGCAAGTGTATACGTACGCACAATATACTGAGCCGAAAATAATAAGAGAAAAAAAAGCTGTAACACCTGTGGAGCCGCCAACTCCTGCGGAACATCAACCTATTTTTTTCAAACCTCAAATATAAACACGAGAATATAAACGAGTGGCAACAATGAAATACAAAAGGGAAAAAAACAGAGTACAAAATAACAAAGCAGAAGGCGTGGTATTTTTGCATCACGTATACATAGAAAATGTTTCTTATTTCATTTCTGCGTAACCACAAGGCCGCTCGCTGTAAAGAAACATGGGAAACAGGAAACATGACTCTTTAAACTTACCACGGGGAGGGGGAGGAGGAGGAGCAGAGACTGAAGAACATGGTGTATTCCTGCATGGCGATGTAGGAGGGAAGGGGGAAAAGGGAAAGGATGGAGGATGGAGGAAGGATGGAGGGAAGGCACGTCACAACATCACTAAGTCACTCCCCCGGTAAGCCCTCCTCAGAGGCGACTCCCGCCTCCCGGTCGTCTCCGGGTGAACGCAAGACACTGATAAGTATATAATGTCCCAGACGGGCTATCTGGACCAATACGCACGTAACAACTGGTTATTTCTCCCCTTCACGTGCTTCCCCGTCGGGTTCCTAAGGCCAAGAGTACGTGAGGCGTGCACGGCCACTTTTCTCAACTCTCGTGGCCGCGGTGGGCGGCATGACGCTTGACTGGAGGAGGGCGCGGCGACACGTCTCTTTCGTACATCGTCCGCAGACAGACTGAATCGCCTCGCATCGCTCTCCGAGTCTCCTGTTCGGGGCGTCAGTCGTCAGACAGACTGACCCGACATCTGTGCCGAATCTTCTCACAATTACTGATGTCAAGATATTTTTCCACTACATCGTGCGCGTCCTCGGGGATGTGGTGTGTGTGTATGTGTGTGGGTGGGTGTAGGTGTGTGATGCGAGCCAAGCGGAGGGTTTAAGAAGAGTTCGAACCCGAGTAATGGCAATTGAAACCTTTTTTAAAAGAAGCATCATAAGGCACACCCAAAAGTTTCACTGAGGACTGAACAGGTTGCCGCCGTTACCATGACATCCGCCGCTGTGTACATTCCCTTGTGGAGTGTGAATCATACCCAGTGGCGATGGTACGATGTGTGGCAAAGGTACGCACACACCACACACACACACACACACACACACACACACACACACACACAAACACCATTATTTTCCGCCGGGTAAGCAGGACAAAACACTTCACTCTCGCCAACCCGAACACAAAACATCAGAAGTGGTGCGGCAGTGCGGGGGACAGCCGAGGCGGACGTGATCATCGCCGGGCAGGATTGCGTGGCGGAAGGAAGAGTGAAAATACTACTGATGTCTCCTGGGCGGCCTGCATGTTATTTGAAAGAGAGAGAGAGAGAGAGAGAGAGAGAGAGAGAGAGAGAGAGAGAGAGAGAGAGAGAGAGAGAGAGAGAGAGAGAGAGAGAGAGAGAGAGAGAGAATTTTGTTTTTATCAATTTATTACGCTCAAGAGCGACAGGCCGAGTACATGAAATATTGCCAAACATGTATAATTAATTCGTGTCACACAGGGCACACCGTCATACATACAGAGATGCTGGACATCAAATTATTAGTGCATTCGTGTCTCGCAGGGCACGCTGTTGTATGGCAAGGAAAGAATTAGCACCCACCAAAGTGTGGGTGACGTACTAATACGACATCCAAATTACTATCCGTCAGGAGGAAGTCGCACACAGCGAGTAAGGGCTGTCCCTGAGGCAGCATGTCCCTGACAGAGGGACACTCGAGGCAGTAGTGCTGAAGACTGTTGGCTCTGGGGCGATCACACAGCTTGCACGAGGAGAAGTGAGGAATGTCCCCCGCCTCAGAGACCTGCCACACAGGTCGGTATCCCAGCCGAAGTCGGGCAGACACAATGTTGTGTCTGCGAGCCATGAGTCCGCGTCGGCGATACTTGGGAGGGGTGAGACGGAAGTGGTCATAATGCTGTATAGACACACTCTGAGCCCGCTCAGCGTTCGTGCGGTGGAGTGTGGGGAGACAAGCGGCCGAGTGTATCAACTGTTTGAAGCAGAGGAGGGAGGGTGTAGCACCATCAGGCAGAGGCAGGCTGCAGGCAGTTTTGGCGAGGAGATCCACCTTGTCGTTGGCTGCTATTCCAACATGGGAAGGAATCCACAAAAACCTTATAGTTAGAGAATTGTCACGAGCTGCGACTAACTGAAGCAAGATCTGATGAACCAGGCAACGGTGTGTGGGTTGTGGAGATGAGATGGCCTGAAGGGCAGACTGAGAGTCACACATGACCACACCATTCAGACGCCTTTGACAGAGGAGACTGACAGCCAGCAAGAGTCCCTGTAACTCGCAGTAGATAGAGCTGGACAAGTTGGGTAGTCTACGGCCAACCCAGCCTCCCTCCGGTGGCGCCACGTCGAGTGAGTAGACAGCGCACCCCGCGCTCCCATCTGGCTGCAGGGAACCGTCGACGTAGAGATGGGGAGCGGCAGGGACGGAGGAGGACACTGCGGCAATGTGCTCCAGAGCCAGTTGCTTCTGGAGGAGTGGTGGGGCTGCCTTGGAAGTGGGAGTGAAGGAGACTTGAGGCGGAGGAATCCTCCATGGAGGAAGACCATGATCCACTTCAGCCACGGGAACATTAAGATCAAGTCACAGCAGGGTGGAGCAGACTGGGTTTGACGAGGGTGCGGGACGCCGGACGAAGCGGAGGTCGGGGTGCGGCAGGGTCAAGCGAGGTTCTCAGGACACGTGAATAATGTGGAGTAAGATGGGGAGAGTGGAGGCACTTGACGCTGAAGGAGGAGATATTGGCGTGAATTCTCTCAACAATAGGGGGGAGATCGAGCTCAGCCAACATGTTGACTATTCTGGTGGAGGCAGGACACCCAAGAATGTACCTCATCACTCTGTTCTGAAATGTTTCTAAAGGGTCTAAAGAGGTCTTGGAGAGCTGACAGAGGGCAGGGGAGAGGTAGTCTATAACTGATCGTATGAAGGCAATGTAGAGGGTCCTAGCCACAGGAATAGAGACTCCGGCAGCATTGTTTGTGAGCCATTTGAAAGGGATGAAGCGCTGCTGTAGCCGGTGTAGGAGATCGTCGACGATGGGATGAACGCGCTGCCGCGCAGGTATGGCTGGGGTGATCCGCACAGGCGCTCCCAGGTACAAGTACTGAATGCACAGCGGGATAACAATATTTCCAGCAGTGAAAACAGGAAGTGTTCTGGGGTTCCGGGGAGAAAATATTCTACTTTTCTCAGGAGAGAGAATGAGGCCACAAGCGGAAGACGACTCGTAGAATGACTGAAGGAAGAGGCGAAGATCTGCAGGAGAGTTGGAATGAACACATATATCATCAGCGTAGCAGGTAACAGTCGTCCCAGGAATGTCGGGAAGAAGAGTGAGTAAGCGGTGCACGAGGACATTAAAAAGGAATGGACTTAAAACACCACCTTGCGGAGTACCAAGCTCGAATTCCTTGGAGGAGCTGCACGCCCCCTTGAAAAGCACACGCGAGGTTCTGTTACGGAGGTAACCACGGATCCACCTCAGGAGATTCCCTTTGACACCAAATTCCACCAGCTGATCGAGGATAACCTCTCTGTTGGCAACATCAAATGCACTCTTGAGGTCAAGAAAACCCTACCACATGGTGGGGGAGAGGCGGGTATACAGATCCATCAGACAATGGTGCGTACTTTCTCTGTGGCAGGAAACCATACAGACTGAGAGATAACTTGTCCTCCAGCCGAAACATGAGACGGGTGAGGAAGATACGCTCGAGCACCTTACAGAAGCAGGAAGTGAGTGAAATTGGTCTGAACTTATCAGTGCCAGGTTTGGGGATCGGCACAATTGTGTTGGAGGTCCAGGCATGAGGCACGTGTCCCAAGCGGAAGCAAAGATTGTAAAGCTGCAGGCAAGGGATTGTCAGGGACCTTCAGGAGTAAGCGAAGGACCGGGTAGTAAGACCATCATCCCCGGGGGCTGATGCCTTACACCTGGTGAGAGCTCGTCGCAGTTCATCCTCAGTGATCAGCACGTCGTCATCCTCATCCGTCCGCAATAACGCAGCCATCAAACGGAGAGTGCGAACATTTTTGTGAGAAGAGAGAGCCTCTTGAATATGGGCGGGAAGGTTGCGTGTTTGTGCTTGTTCAGACCAGGTACGAATCAAATCCTGTGCGTATTCAGCTGGGCTGTGGTGGAGAGCGCTGGGGGTTTCCTCTTGATAACCCTGTTTATTCAGGTTTGCCACATGGATCCGGCGCTTGTTTGGTGATTTATGCTGTCGGTGTACTTCCTCCAAGAGTCAGTTATACACGCACTGCTGAAGGGCGACAAGATCGTCTCTGGACGCCTGGTACTGGTGTAGACGAGCAGGTGTTGGTTGCCTCTGGAAGGCGAGACCATCTTCCATCGCCTTCTGTTCCGCATGAAGGATGCGTTGATCTAGCGTCAAGGCATGGGCTTCAGGGCGTCTTTTAATGTGCGGTCTGGTGACATAGCGGGCGTGGAAGTCACGTGTCGAGTCAATTAGGGAGGAATACAATTTGTCAGGCGACGTCAAATCAAATGTGGGTATAAGGCTGGAAATGTAAGAGACGTAGGTAGGGCAATATTTGGGAGGAATAATGATACGGATGCGGTCATGAGGAAGGGGAAAGTCGAACTGGTAGGGAATACCGGATTCCAAGAGCGACGTGGTCTGAGAAGAGGGTTGGAATAGAAACACACTCGACGTTGGGGTGCCACCAGGCCGAAGGTAATAATGTGGTCCAGAGT
>JACEEZ010010279.1:5000-12500 GCA_016584305.1 Chionoecetes opilio | reverse complement strand
AAAATGCAAAATTGACTCGATTCTGATTCCCTTTTAGCAGTAGAAAATTAACCAGTACACTTTCCTCTCTTCTCTCTTCTCCTCTCCTTTTCCTTCTCTCTTCTCTCTCTTCTCAAAAAAATTTTCCCCTCTACCCTTTCCTATCTTTTTTTCGATCCCGCTTTTTATTTTCCTTTCTTTCCAGTTTCCTCTCAATTTCCCCTTGCAGTAGTTCCTCCTCTCTTTTTTCTTTCTCCTCTCTCTCCTTTTCTCCTCTTTTCCCTCCCCGTTGGGGGGCTCAGTTGGTAGAGCTGTGGCTCGCGGTAGGCGCTGCATTCGGTCACGGTGGGGAGCCACCATGTTCGTACGGTGGACCGCAACCATGGCGTGGTGGCGTTTTGTATAGCAAAAACCCTTTATATTTTGGTACTTGCAAATTCAAAAGGATCAAAGTTTTCTGTTTTTTTTTTTCTCTCTCTCTCTCTCCTCTCTTCCTCTTCAAAAACCCCCCACCATCCCCCCAAAAAAAGGAAACTTTCCCAAACACAAATCGGATAATAGGATCGTAGGAGGAGGAGGGGACGAGGAGGAGGAGGAAGAGGAAGAGGAAGAGAAGAGGAAGAGGAGGGAATACAAAGGAATAAAAAAGGAAAACACAAACGCAACGACCGATAGCCTTACAAGACTGTTTGCTTAACTATACAAAACCTAACAGATAAAAGAGAGAAAGGATGGGAAGTAAAAGGGCTCCCCTCACCCCACCATCCTCCAGCCAAGCTGGCCGGAAAAGAAGTGAAACCATGAATTAAAAAAACTGCAGGAATTTGTGGGAAAATTTAAAAAAGCGTAATCTTGGTAACTACTAGTTTGGGGGTTTAGGTTTAGGTTGTAGATGGTTGTTATGTGTTTTTTGTAATGGTGTGAACACTGTGGAGGTTAAAGGGGGGTGCGGCAGCCTTGCCGGGCGCTTTCTGGGAGCAGCAGTCAATCGGGCCCCAGCTCCGTTCAATCCACTGCGGATTGTTACTTTCCAAGAGGGCCGACCTTCAATGCCTCCTCAGCTGACCCCGGGTACCTTAAACCCCATGGTGGTCACTAACTGTCAGGACCCTAACTGAACCCAGCCGTAAAGGTCGAGAGAGTAGTGTAACCCTTAACTCGGGGCTTTGGTGTGTTATGAGGTCAAGTAGTGTTTTGGGGAGGCTCAGTGTGGAAAATTCAGGGGGGGCGGCAGCCTTTCCTGGCGCTTTTTGGGAGGCAGCAGTCAATCAGGCCCCCGCTCCGTTTCAATCCACTGGGTAGTGCACTTTCCCCCTAGGACGCCGGCCTTTAATGCCCCCCGCAGCAGGACCCTGGTATATAAATCCCGATGGTGGCACTAACTGAAGGGCCCCTTTCGACCACAGCCCGTCACAGTCAAAAATTTAGTAGTGACCCTTTTTCGGGGCTGCGAGACGTGGGGAGGGGGGGGTGTAGACGCACTCGAATCTTTACAGAGAGAAATTTTAGAGGCCCCCGGATAATTTTTTTATTCGAATAAACAGTGCAACCGGGGGGGTTTATAGAAAATTATCGGGGACTTTTAAATGATTCTATTTTATTTTATTTTTTTACGTCTGCGGCAGCCCCTTCCTACGTTTTACAACACGGTTTGTGAAGAAGTACTTGCTTGTTGTTACAAACCCTTTTTTTTGCTTTTTTTTAAATCCGTTTTTTTCTATTGAGCTTGACCCGGGCTAGCGTGAAAAGTTTTCTGGGACTACGTTCGTAAAACCGTTTAAATTTTTTAAATACTTGTGAGGGACTCTTATCCTTTGTTTTGTTAGTGGGAATAAATTAAATTCTTTGAGCCGATTTTGTACATTTATTTTCCAACCCAGGTATCATTTTTTGGTTACTCTGCGCTGTATTTTTTTTTGTTTATCTATGCCTTTTTATAAAAGGTGACCAGAATGCACACAGTATTTAGATGGGGCGAACAGCGAGTAAAAAAAGTGAGTATAACTTTTCAGATTTTAAAATGAAATTCGTCCAATAAAACCAACAAAATTTTTGCCCGTTTTACTACCCCTTAATTTGGGGGGTTTTTTCGGTTTGAGATCTTTTGAGATTATAAAGCCTAAATCTTTTCTTTTCAAAAACTTTTTAGTTGGAAAACGTTCATCCGTAAAATTTTAGAGGGTTGTTATTGATTTGACATGGATTTGTCAAGGTTGAAATTTATTTTCCATGTTTTTGACTTCTGTTTGCGTGTTTTAAATCGTTTTGTATGAGTTGGCGCGAGTCTGTAGAGGCTATGTTTGGATTTTGTGTCATCACAAATTTTGAACCGATGTGATTCCTCGTCAATGTATTTATGTATATTAAGAAAAGGATAGGTCGGGAATGATCCCTTTAGGAACACCCTATTTACACGGTCCAGTCAGAAGAATTTCCAGTATTACCACCCTTGTTTTTGATTGGGCGCCCGTTTTTCCAATTTTAAAGATGCCTGTTATACCATGATTTTACTTTTCAATGAGACGTTATGAGAACCTTGGCGAACGCTTTTTTGAAAAACGAGGAAACTCGTCTATGCCCTCGTGTTGTCGTACATTTTTAATACACATTGTAAAAATCAAAGTTTTAGAGGGATGACGTTTATTTTGAACCTGCTGCGAGTCTTTGTTATGTCATTTTTTTTCTAAGAACTTAAAGATTTTGTCTCTTAGTGGATTCCATTAATTTTCCCGCAACGATGTTAAACTGATTGGCGATAGTTTCCGGGCTGCGACTTGCCCTTTTTTAAAATGGGGTGACATTTGCTAGTTTCCCTTTCCCGGTACATTTTCCCGGGAGAAGATTATTAAATAAGATGGAAAGTGGTTTTACTATTTCGTTTTTTTGTTCTTTTAAATGCGTGGCGAAATTTTACAGGACCAGGAGCTTTGTTTATCTTTATGTTTTTATTTGCGGAAAAAGTCACATTCCGAAAGGTTAAGAGCTGAGGGAAGTACCTTTTTATCAGAGGAGGAGGGAAAGGATGATGAGGAGGAGGGAGGTTAAAAACCGGGATGAAAGATGACAATAACACCTTTTGTTTGCTGGGATTTCTGCAATTGAACCTTTCCTTCACCTGAAACACTTGGACTTATCTTTTAAAATGCGTGTGTGTGTGTGTGTGTGTGTGTGGTGGTTGGGGGTGTTGTGTGTGTGTTGGGTGTGTGTGTGTGTGTGTGTGTGTGTTTTGTGTGTGTGTGTGTGTGGTGTGTTGTGTGGGGTGGGGTGAAGGAGAGTGAAGAGAGTGGGGGGAGGAGAGAGGAGAGAGGGGAAGAGGGGGAGAGAGAGGAAAAGAGGGGAGAAGAAGAGGNAAAAACACACACAAAACAACACACACACACAACACACACACAAAACCAAACCACAAACACAAACACACAACACAAAAAAAACAACACACACACACACAAAAAAAAAATACAATACCAAAAAATTTACAGAGATAAGCATTCAAAAGGTAGAAATAAATAAAAAATGGAGGAAAGATAATGAGAAATTACGAAGGGCGAGAAAGACAAAGAGAATATATAAGAAGACAAACAAATCATAAGAAAAATGAACACATGGCAATCAAAAGAAAAAAGAAGAAAACAAATAATTCAAAGCAGCAGAGAATGCAAAGAAACAAACGAACGAAGAAAAAACAAGATATCAAACAAAAGACTAAAGAAAATAAGATAAAAACTACAATTAAAACACGATTAAAAAGTATAGGATGAAGCGAGAGAGGACGTTCTTGAAATAAGCCAATTATAAATACGTCAAAAGGAAAAGAAAATTATATTACGAATGAATCAAAGAGAATAGGAGAAAAGGTAAGATAAGGAAGGTGGAGGAGAAAAAACGAGATAAGACGGAAAAGTAAAATAACTGAGACATCGAAGAGAGAGAGAGAGAGAGAGAGAGAGAGAGAGAGAGAGAGAGAGAGAGAGAGAGAGAGAGAGAGAGAGAGAGAGAGAGAGAGAGAGAGAGAGAGAGAGAGAGAGAGAAATAAGAGATAGAGTAAGAGAGAGAAAGAGATAGAAGATGACAAAATAGAACGGATGTCAGAGCCCTCTATAGAAAGTCTAGTCACGTACTATGCGAGGAAGAAGAGGAGAAGGAAGGAAGGAAGGAAGGAAGGAAGGAAGGAAGGAAGGAGAAGAAGGAACAACAAAATGTCTCGCCCAAGGAGGTTTACCATAACGTAACGCCCCAAGACGCTATACATCGCCTTGACACTCCTACCGTTTTCTTTCTGCCGCTAAACTCCATCCCGTTTTCTTTGTCTTTTTGTCAGTTTTCTTTGTTCAACTTTTGTATTTGCGGCATGGACTGAATTATTTAGTTTTTTTATTTCTGCTACTTGTGTTCTTAGGTTGGTTCTCTCTCTCTCTCTCTCTCTCTCTCTCTCTTCTCTCTCTCTCTCTCTCTCTTTTCTCTCTCTCTCCTCTCTCTCCTCTCTCTCTCTCTCTCTCTCTCTCTCTCTCTCTCTCTCTCTCTCTCTCTCTCTCTCTCTCTCTCTCTCTCTCTCTCTCTCTCTCTCTCTCTCAGTAAGCCCACCTCCATCCTTCCCAAAAAATGTATACACATTCACAAACACAATATCATGGAATAATAGGATGAAGGAGGAGGAGGAGCAGGAGGAAGAGAAAGAGGAAGAGGAAGAGGAAGCGGAGGAGGAGGAGGAGGAGGAGGAGGAGGAGGAGGAAAGAAGAGGAGGAGAGGGTCGTAAAACACGTGGATGTAATGCACGACAATAACACCTTCTGTTTGCATGGCGTCTTGCTGCATATATGAACTTTGTCTCCTTCGGTAAAGACTTATAGGCATTGTCCTTCAAACATGCGTGTGTGTGTGTGTGTGTGTGTGTGTGTGTGTGTGTGTGTGTGTATGTGAGAGAGAGAGAGAGAGAGAGAGAGAGAGAGAGAGAGAGAGAGAGAGAGAGAGAGAGAGAGAGAGAGAGAGAGAGAGAGAGAGAGATAAGATAATATTTTCATCCTATCTAGACACTTTGCAAGTACCAACTACTAGGTTATTGACTATACAAAGCGCCGCCACGTCAGCACGTCCAAGCGGACTCGAACCGCTGACCGAATGCACAGGGACGCTGCACATTGCGAACTCACGTCTCTACCAACCTTGCCACCCTGACGGGCAGAGAGAGAGAGAGAGAGAGGAGGGTGTCTAAGCATAGCCACCACAAGGAGCATATTATGTCTTATGATCATTCTCTCTCTCTCTCTCTCTCTCTCTCAGGCAAATCCGGACCGGCAATCGTTTCATCAGTGTAAGTCAACAGAGGCGAAAGTGCATCAAAGGGCCGGCGGCTGACTACTATCAGTTATGTCAACACGAGATTAGGCGGAACGAGCTAATTAGTTAACGAGTGGCAAGCCACCCTCCGCTCACGCCCTTCGCTCATACCCTTTCCCTCGTTTCGTGACGCCGCTCGGAGAACCTGCCTGAAGATTGACTGGTGGGGAATGCTTACTTACGACTGACGGGTCTGTGATTTAGTTGCTACTTTGACTAACTATGCCTTCTATATATATATGTATACATCTAGTTGTCTAGTTGTATTTTACAGGGCCTGAGCAGCGCTCGTATGGTCCCGTCTCCATATCAACATTTTTATCATTCATCCTTAGTGCTTAGTTTTGGCCGAAGCCAGTACCCCGGAGAGCAGGTCACAAACCCCGGTTAACACCCGCTACCCATTCACTGCTGGGTGGACAGGGGCTCGGGTTTTAAGGAAACAGCCCATTTGTTTCCGCTCCGTCCGGGGATCGAACCCGGGACTTCTCGGTTGTGAACCGAACGTGCTTCCTCTACACTACGGAGTACCCTGGTGTGTGTGTGTGTGTGTGTGTGAAGCAAGAAACTAAAACACTAACAACAACAAAACACAGGAAAAACAGAAGATGCAGATTGAAAAGGAGAAGGAAGAAGGTACAAAAAAGAACCAGGAAATACAGATAATGTAAATGTAGGAGGAGAAGGAGGAGGAGAAAGAGACGGAGGAGGAGGAGGAGGAGGAGAGGAAGGAGGAGGAGGAGGAGGGGAGGAGGAGGAGGAGGAGGAGGAGGAGGAGGAGGAGGAGGAGGAGTCGGCGTGATGCTCCTTCAGTCCTATATTTACGAGAAGTCATCCTCGAACCCCTACTTGCGGTCTTTATTAAATCATAAACCCATTGCTCTGTGAAGGCGACCAAGGCATTCCCGCGGCTCTTACTGCGTCTGTGAGAGCAAGTTGCAGCGAGGTTTTCTAACTCCTACGCGATAGACAGAAATATATAAAAAACGAGTTATAGTATAAGTAAAATTTATCAAGTGAAAAATGAATGAACGGAAAAGGAAGGCAAGAAAATTGAGTTATAGGAAAGGAAAATTAAATAAATGAAGAATGAATGAAAGGAAAAGGAAAACCAAAACTTTGTTAAAGGAAAAGAAAATTATTCAAGTGAAGAATGAATAAAAGGAGAAGGTAGACAAAATAAAGATTTATTGGCAAATAAAAAATAATCAAGGGAGGAAGGAAAGAAAGGAAAAGCAAAGTAAAAAAAAAAGAAAAAAAAAGAAAAAAAAATCTAAGTAAAGAATAGATTAAAATTAAGATAAAAACGTATAAAAAATGACATCCTTGAAGGAAAAGCAAATATGGGAAACAGAAGAAAAAAATAAAATTGATAACAAATGAAGAAAAATATATAAAGTTGAAAAATAATACAATGAAAAATTCCTCATTAAACTTATGTTTGATTTTATGGCTCTTCCTTCTCCTCCTAATCACAATCATCGTTCTTTTTTGTCTCATCCTTTTCTTCTTCTTCGTATATTTTCTTTCTTTTCTAAGTTAAGGTTCTTTCCCAGTTTATTTCAGTTGCTTTGTTTTGTGATTAAGTAGTAGTAGTAGTAGTAGTAGTAGTAGTAGTATAGTAGTAGTAGTAGTAGTAGTAGTAGTAGTAGTAGTAGTAGTAGTAGTAGTAGTAGTAGTAGTAGTAGTAGTATATGTGTAGTAGTAGTAGTAGCGCAGCAGCAGCGTAGAGTAGTAGTAGTAGTAGTAGTAGTAGTAGTAGTAGTAGTAGTAGTAGTAGTAGTAGTAGTAGTAGTAGTAGTAGTAGTAGTAGTTAGTTGTTGTAGTAGTACCAGTGCTGCTGAGATCCCATACCATGGGGGATGACGAGAGGGCGCTGCTTACACTTCCACAAAGACTGGGTGGGATGGGGATCACATCCCCCGAGAGAATGGCCGATGAAGAAAAAACCACAAAAAAAAAACTACCCCCCCCTCCCCAAATAAAAACCTCACCAGATCCCTCAACCTGAAAAATCATAGCTCAAGACGCAAACTGGTGAATACCATAGGACAAATGCGATCTTAGAGCTAAAAGAAAACTATTTCTGAGTAACAGGGGAACCAAAGTGGCAGTGGAAAAGCTGAACGCTTAAAAGGCGTCGTTGCTAGCTGATACGTGAGGGAAATGTCACACTGCCAGGAACAG
>JACEEZ010010278.1:0-20006 GCA_016584305.1 Chionoecetes opilio | reverse complement strand
TTAAAAAAACTAAAAAAAAGTTAAAATTGGGCTACAAAATTTTTTTTTTTGTTGGGGGTTTTCTCCCTTATATGGGGTTTACCGCGGCTTTGATTACTCGCGGGGTTTAAACCCCTTTTTTTTTTTTTATTTTTTTTTTTTTTTTATTATTATTTTTATTTTTATTGTCCCCCCATTGTTTCCCTCTTACAGGGGCCCTTATCCGCCCTGTATGGGATGTCTCCATGTTTGGGGAGGGATCCACTCATAAGCTTTCTAAAAGGTTGAGTCAAAAGTTTTTCTCTCATCAACCCCTCTCCTATACGAACTGTCTTCAACTTTAAATCACCGCCGCAATGTTGCTTCTCTTGTTTCCCCTCTACCGTTTTTTTCATGTTCACTGCTTTTCTGACTTGCGAACTGCTGCTCCCCCACCCCGCGGCCTCGCCCCCAAAGATTTCTATCTTCTCATCCCTTTTTCTGTCCTTTTCCCTAATGCAAAGTTAATCAGTATTTTTACTCTTTCATCCCTTTACTGGAAATCTGGAAACCTCTTCCTTTTTCTTTTTTTCCACTTTCCTAGACTTAAATTTTTTCAAAAGAAGAGTAACAAACACCTCCCGAACAAAATTTGGGCTCACCCCTGTTTTTTTTTTTATTCTCTTACTGTCTTCTTTATAGGGACTGGCAACTAAGGGGCTTGGTTTATCTTTTTTGTTGTGCCTTGGCCAGTTCCTTGTGTTTAAAAAAAAAAAAAAAAAAAAAAAAAAAAAAAAAAAAAAAAAAAAAACTAGGGGTAAATGAATGACTAATGTCATGCTCGCGGATTTACGATCCCCGGGTGTCTCTTTTCCCCTAACCCCCGCGAGCATGGGGGTTTTATTGTATGGACATTTTTCCCCCCACCTGCAGGGCCAAGATTCTAAACCACCCCCTTTAGAAAGTTTCAATTGTATTTTTAAAAACAAAAAAAGAGCTAGTTTAAAATGCTGCCTTCAGACGGGACCGAATCTCTGCCCAATCTAGATTCCTATAAAATTCGAACAGATAAATTCCCTTTTGGCTGATATATCAAGCTTTCCTAAGATTAGGTCTAAGGAAAAAGAAAAAATTTAAAAAAATTTCCCATGGCCTGAAATATTCTCGGGAAAATGCCCTAAGCCACATAGAGGTTTAAGTCATTCTGTTTGGTTTTTGCTCAAGCCCTTTTTTTGTTAAATAAAAAATTACAGTACCTTTTAAAGGGTTCAGATAGCCCAGAATTGGGGAAGAACTTCTTATGGATAATTTGCGGGGGCGAAAAAATTCAGAGGAAGAACAAAATACAAATTTATAACCTGGCTAATAAAGAGTGTAGGAAGGCCAGCCTCCCCTTACAGAGTTGGAATACTAATTCTTAAGGCTAAAAGGGGAAATCAGAAGGTTTTTCCCTTAATTAACGCCCCCAAGGGGTCAAATCAGTTTTGGGTTAGGTGGAATTAAAAAAAATGATGAACTAAGTTAAAAGTGTCCAGATTTTTTGATGTAGTCCTAAAAGAAAACACTTAAGTCAGGTCCCAAAGTATTTGCCCCCTTTGGGGCATATTTACCCCAAAACTAAAAGGGGGTAAATGTCTAATAAAAAAGGCCTGGGGAAAACCTGGGATTGGGATACCCCTCTTAGGGGGCTTAAAACAAAATGGGGACAAAAATCTGAGTTAAATAAAATAAATGAAGTTCACATAAGTGGGAGAAAAAAATCTGAGGGGCAAAACCCCAGAAACTACACATATTTGTGTGCTTAAAAAAATGCATACGGTGCAGTAGCCTACTTAAAGCGGAGAGGAATTAATTAAATTATGTCTAAGGCTGGGGTTGCCCCAATTAAGCCAAACCTTGCCTCAAATGGAGCTGACGCATTAGAATTGGGCACAAATTAGCACAATATCTAAGCAATTTAAAAAATTGTAAGTATATCTGTGGACCGTGTAAAATTTGCCTATACGGGTTTGGGAAAACAAAAACAAAAATCCCTTAGAAAGCTCGTTTTTGGTAAGAAAATTATTTATTTCCCCACATTTCACTATAATCATTTTGTCCCAAAGGGAAAAACCCAGCTGAATTTTTCCAGAGGAAAAACTATCCTCAAACTAAAATACAGGTTTAGGGGTTTAAAGGTCCTCCTGGCTGAAAAATAAAAAATGAATGCCTAATAAAAAGGGTCTTATAAGTCAACATATCAGAAGATATAATTATGGAACCTATATTGACCCCAATCCGTTATGGATAAAAAAAAGGTTTTCCTTTTTAAAGCAACATTAAAGACTACTAAATTGGTTTTCAAAATTTATAAAGGGGGGATAGTTTGTTTCTTTAATTTTTGGGTTAGAACATAAAAAAGCAAAATTTTCCTGAGGAATATCACCCCTTTGCCCGCCTGCCCCCGTAGGAACAAATTATCAATCTTAGGTCTGTACCTAGATAATAGGGGATCCCTTAGGTCAGGAAAAATTTGGGGGTGCTGATCTTCCCGTAAAACCTGCAATCCCCCGCTAATTTCCAAACGTTTATTTACTAAAATTTCTGGTGGATGAATTCATGGGAACTCGTTACATGGCGGAGTGGGGTGACAATTATCCATCTAGGGGGAATTTTTTGGGTACCGCAGGGTAACGGCTTTAAATACTACCCCAAAAATTTGGGGCAAGCAAGAGATATGAGGGAAGACTATCACCTATCCCCGGCCCCCCGAACTCCCCCTGCATCGATACAATTATTAAAACCTTTTTAGTAGCTGGTGTCGTATACTGGGGGAATAAAAATTACAGGGGAAATGCTCCCCCCAAGAATAATGTCTGCTTTTCACTTGCACCTCTACAAGGGGGTTTTTTTTAGAATAGTGATGATTTAAGTGCCGAAACCCTTTTTTCAAGTGTTCCGGCGGTTTTTTTGGTCGGCGGATTAGCGATAATGCTACTAACTTCGTAGGGCCTCCCCCCTATTGTTAGAAAATTAAACATCCATCAGTACAAAAATCTCTAGATTAAGGAAATGTTCATGGACCTTTCTACCCCCAGACTCCTTGGCAAATGGTTTCACAGAGAGAAAGATTGGGATAGTTAAGCTTGTCTTAGGAAAAATCTCCACAAAAAACAAAGAAGGTCTAGAAGACCTGAAAAACCCTATACTGAGATGGACCCGTACAATAACCCACCCCTTAAACCCACTTGATGATTCATCATAAATAAGAAGCTCTTACCCCTCCATTTAATTTATGGGAAAACTGGAACCCTTTCTTAATAGAAAAAAGGGGAAATAACAAATCCTACAATAAAGACCCCCGGTTTAACTTCCGGGGAAGGGTTTCATCCCTTAAATAAAAAACTAAGGGCTGGATAAGCATTTGGGGTGCAGATTATTTACTGAGTCTAAGGGAAAGTTTTTTGGGGCTCAAAAAGCCGAAAAACAAAATCCCAAATTAAATAGGAGAAGTAAAACCTTAGGGGAGATTCCTCGTTCGCAAAGGCCTCTAGGGAAAAATAGCAAATTGCATACTGAGGGAAAGGGGGTTGGAGGTCGTGGAGTTCTAGTGAGGGGGGCAAAGATTGTGCGGACGGTAAAAAATTTTTTTCCCCCAGATTCTGAAAGGTAAGGGAGGACTCTAACCCCTTGGTTAGAGGGAAGTCTGCGTCTTGGCAGGCCACTTAGGGGATTCCCGACCTCGGAGGCAAGTCTTTAAAGTGTAAAACCACTTGGGGAAACCTCATAAAAGGGGGTAAATTACCCGAAGCAAACCTTAATTTTTCGCCGGCCCCCCCTGTGGGAAAATTTCCCCTAAAACCCCTCTCTAATCTGAAATGGGTTTTGGGATACCCCCCCTGTCAAAAAAGGGGGATGAGTAAAAAAAAATTCCATTTTATTTGGGATAATTTTTATAGAATTTGGGGAAAATTAGATGCTTTAAAAATAGTAAAATAATTCTGGTGGATCACTAGTACCCAATTAATCAAAAGGATTAAATAAATAAGAATTGGAGGAAAAAATTCGAGCTTCCCCCTGTAGGGGTAAAAATTTTGGAAAGTAACGTGTATAGCCCAGCCTCTTTATAAAGGGTTTTTCGGTCAAGACATCATTCACGCATTAGACCTACACGATAAAAGGTGTAGCCACTCTCTTGATTGTACACTAAGGGTGTAGTCACGCTCATTTTAAATATGTGTGAGCCAATATAACCGATCAATCGGTTAAACCAAGGACGAAGTGGTAAAAACACCACAACAGTACGTGCCGCGCCAGGAACTGTGGAAAGTTCCCCTTTGGGCACCCCCAACTCGGCCTACCACCATCGCCGCCATTACGTTGCACCTACAACAAATTACCAGTGCCCTACGGCGACTACCACCACTCCTTCAAATAATAATCAAGCCTTCAAAATCATCAACCCAATCTACCACTCCCTGATTTATTACCTTAGTTAGCATCTAAATAGGGTATCATTGCAGTCTGGGTAGTTTTGGGGTTTAATAGGAAGGTGAGTTCACATAAATTTAATTACATAATTTCAACAGGGCCATCTGATAGAATTTTTTATGTGATAAGGGATATAATAAAGGAGAGGTAGGAAAAGTTCTTACGGCTAGTAACCAGGGTAGAATAAGAAGTAACGGATTCAAGCTGGAAAAGCGTAGATTTAAAAAAAGAAATAGGGAAAAATGGTTCACAAATAGGGTGGTAAATTATTGGAAGGGACTCAGTAGACAGGTATTTAGTGCGGGAGTCTTTAAAAAGAGCTGTAAAAGGAGGCTAGATAAATTCATGGATGGGGATGAAAGTTGGAGTAGGTAGTTTTAAGTACAGGAATACAGTACCCTCCCGAGTTTCACGCTATGCGAGTTTCGCGTCCTAGAGTTTCACGCTGAGTCCTAAATTCTTACCATCCCGACTTTCGGCATTATCCCCCGAGTTTCGCGCTGCTTCGTACTTTATTATTATAAAATTTTTTCTTTCTTATAGCGCCGTTTGGCAGTGACCTCCAGGGGTGTGATGGTAGGCCCCCTGTACTCGAGGGCTGTAATGGTGGCCCTCGCCCGTGGTGGCGCAAGCAGGATTTCATAGGGTAATGGGGCTGCATTAGAAGAGAAATTGGATTAGCTTTCCATTGACATATTTCTTTTTCTGATAAAGAATTAGCACCATGCATAAATTAGCATTAACTAAATAAATATCGTCATCAACGGGGTATAAGCAAGCGCGCCCCCTTCAGTACTCACCGATTGTGTAAGCGACTGGATGAGGCTCTCTAGCCTCCGCTACCGCACACCACAGTCACCGTTCCTCTCACGCACACAGTAGTAGCTAACAGCTCATATTATTACTACGTTTGCAGTGTTTAAGCTGTGTATTAAACTGCAGTGCGAATTGACAAGTCTTTACGAATTGTAGACATGGGTAGAGTGATTGAATATACTTTCAAGCTCACAAGGTAGTGGGATATATCACTGGCGTAATAAGCCTGGAGGATCGCCACCAAGCAGAGTCGAGATACCCTTCCTTTTGTGCCGCGGTATTTTAAAATGGATCTATATTCCCTTTTTCCCTTTACATTTTTCAATGTAATGAGGAATAGATCCAGAATCCAACATCTGGAGGACATAGTTGACAGATGAACACCACAATCACTTTCCCAGTCCTAAAAAAAGAGATTAGTAAGGGTAATAGCGTATTTTTCGCGACCGCTCTGGCCCGGTCTGGACTGGCTAGTCCCGGGCGTCACGTTTGCGAGGCAGTCTAGAACGGGTTAGCCCAGTCCAGTCCGGCCCGACCGATAGCAGGCCCACCTTGGACCAGTGTGGGAGAAACTGGCGCATGCGCACTACAGTCAGCGGGGAAGGCGACCAGGAGCTTCTCGTGCTGCTGATAAGACAGAAACACCATGATGGCCGACCATAAGACTAAAGATCACAGGCGTGGTAGTTGTAAAGTCTTCAGCAAGGTTAAAGGCGGAGGGACAAAAAAGGATATTGACAAGATGGACGCCTGCCGCTCCACAGTTCAGTTCAGTACCCCCCACCGATCCCCCACCCAAATAGGAACGACGAAGGGACGGGCCAGTCTCGATGTATTTTCGCGACCATCAGTCCACCCTGACCCGGCCCGGACGGGACTAAAACCAGGGCGGTTGAACGTCACGAAAATGCGCTATTAGTGTACCGTTTTTACAGGGGAGGTAATGCCCTTTGTTTACATCACCGCAACGGCCACTGTCGTCTGTGGGCCCAGCTGCCAGCCATGTGCTCGGCGCGGACCACTAAAGCCGTCGCTTCTCCCAGCGGTGATCCAAAAGTGTCTTTCTTTGGTCTGTTTCCATTTTCTTGGCATATCGTATTACTTTTAGCTTGTATGTGATAGTATTAGTAAATCGTTTTGATGAATTCGCCATGGGTGATAATTTCAGGACTGAAAAGAGCTTGTGATATGTGTGACAGCCTGGTGGTAAATGATACATCAACACTAGCAGACGATAGATGGCGCTGTTGGCGGCAATCGCGGCAATCTGCCCCCCAAAGGGGGAATGTAATCATACCACCGTGAGGACAGATTACGTAGTGAGTTTTGAATGTCTTATGGTATTTGAAATAATTGTAACAGGTAAGTATGAGGTACTGAGTACTGAGGAAGTTACTACAACTTTGTCTTGGAAGACCATTAGATTTTTCAGGGTATTTTTTTGGGGAAAACGGAGTCTTATAAGCCGTAAAATATGGTACTACGTCTCGCCCCGGACTAAATAAGCATTTTTACAGGGTTTTCAATATCCGAGTTCACGATCCTCGAGTTTACGCCTTATGCCTTGGGAATAAAAGCAAGCGCGAAAACTCGGAGGGTACTGTACCTCGTGTAGGTCTCACGGCCTCTTGTAGCTTCCTTATTTCTTATTTTCTTATGTTCTTTTTACCAACACCCCCTGCCAGGGACCCTTCGTTGACGACTTATGGACCGGATCTTGGGGGAGTTGGTTTATTTTGTTTATTAATATAATTTTGCTCTTATGTTACTGGGAATTTTTCAACAAACTACTCAACTAAAGTTAAATTTCCTATTTCTATTAGGTGCAACAGCAAAAGGAAATATTGCCCACTTACAGGTTGGGGGCCTAAAAAAAGTTTCCATAGGGTGGGTTTTCTTAATAGATAAGTATAAAACCAACCTCTTGAAGGAAGAATGATTGATGGACTTGATTTTTGTCATTGTTTTGATATCCTATTGTGTTAATGGGATGGGGGCACCTTATAGCACAGAGTAATAAATAAAAGAATAAGATAATGGGACATACAGATCAGGGTTTTAAAAAACTAAATTATTTTTCAAACGGGTTCGTTCCGATCAAAAAACAGTATTTTTAACGTTTCGGTTTACATTCCTCCTCCAAACATAAACGTTCCTGAACCGGTTAGAAAGAAATGAAAAACGGTTAGAACGTTTTTTTTAAAACAGTATGAATATGCTATTATCCCAAATAGATAATGCCTATACATGACTACATTTTATAGATGGTAATAAAGCCATACTTTTCATGGTGCACAGGGGTCCAACAAAATCAAACCATTAGATGCCGTAAGAACTATATTATTATACGACTTAAATAAGGTAACACATTACATATACAATAAGGAAGCGTAGTGTAGGAGTATGCAATCTCAGTTGCCGTAAAGACATGAATCACTAATTATTTATTAATGTTATATATGGCAAAAAATAAGTGAATTCATAAAATCACCAAAACCCCCTAATTAAAAAAAACCTAATCAAAGAAACCAATGACTACATGTGGTACTCCAAGGACTCGAACTTAGGAACTAGCTCACACCGAAATTCGGGACACCAAACATTATGCTATGAACACAGTTTAAATTTAAGCACGTACTCATGTATATTATCCATTTTTTAAACAGAATATTAATCTAAGCATGTTCTTAATCCCAACTGCAGTATCATAGCTCAAAATATTGCTGAATGGAAGGTATAATAAAATAAGGGAACGTGATGCATTTCACGAAGACAAAAATTCAAATTATAGAAGGTAAAAAAATTGTTACTCTTCACAAATTAAATGAAAAAGTGGTGCATATGATATATTTTAAACAAAAACCACATCGTCAATTCCCAAATGAACAAAAAACAGTAGACTTGATTGAGTATGTATGTAATACAGATGTATTTACTTAAATAATTTTGGGTACTGGAAGTGAAAATTGATTTTTGACCAAATATGGCATGGAACGAAAAAATAACGTTATTAACCGGTTACAGGGATTTCAAAATAGCGTTTTCACTCCGGAACAGTAAAATGATAACGTTTTCGTTTTTATTTTTGTTCGAGCATAATTTTGTTCGTTTTGGTTTTCGTTTTCGTTCCCCTTAAACCGTTTCAAAGCCCTGATACAGATACACATGCATCTTTTTTTTTTATGAATAATGGATATTTATCTTACATACTAGTTACATACATTATTAAAAATGCATAATGTGCCAGAAATCGCTCAAAAAAATTTGGGTTTTGAAAACCATCCTACTAACAATATTAGGACAAAAATGAAAATATTATTTTCCCCCAAAAAATAATCATCACATTGGGCTTCGCCATGTTCAGAATGATAGTTCTACCAAAAATTAACATCATAGCATTAATAATAAAAGAAATATGTATCAGAACATGCCGATTTCGGGAGCGATTTCTGGCCATTTTTGTTTTGGCGTGTGGGGTCCTTAAGAAACGCGACCCCTCATATATATATATATATATATATATATATTATATATATAAAATATATTATATATATAATTTTATATATATATATTATAAAATATATATATATAAGTAACAATAGAAAGATAAATGCTTTGACAAATTTTTCAAAGGTACATAAACATTAGGCACAAACATTTTGAAATTTAAAATAGGCAGGTAGATTTCAACCCTACTATATGTATGAGGAGAAAGTATCGTTCATCCCAAAAAATATAGCTGCAAATTCACATATCTCGTACCACTGAATTAATGTTTAACAAATTTTCATATAAGGGAATCATTTCTGAATCAGGTTTTACAATAATTCTTTTCTTGTGCATCATGATATATAAAAAAGGTTTGAAAGAGAGTGGTGATAGTGATGATAGAATAAGTGATGATGTTGGAGGGTTATTTTGACAACAACAATTACAATATGATTTTATGTAAGTTTTATCCAGCCAATCATAATGTTCATATGTTACTACAAAATAAAAAGGCTAAAAAGGGGCATATGAAAAAAATTGAATCCCTCCTCCCTCACTGTGGAAAAAAACCAAAACTGCACAGCCCTGCCAGTCTTGTGAATGCATGGTTTGGCACATTTTGCTTCCTTTAAGGGGACCTCCCACCCTAAATCTTGTTTACTGATGGGTCTTTCTGTAAATGTTGGGGTTATTTAGGGCTAAGTAAGGACTTCAAAACATAAGTTTCATTTAGATTGGCCAATAGTTTTTGCAAAATAAAAAAAATGTAAAAAAAGACGAAAATTTGGCTTATTTTAATGCTTTCAAATCTTAAGATATTGGTGGATTACTTTTACTTTATAACCATTAAAATTACTACTTATAATGGAAAAATTATATAGTGTGGTTTTTCTTTATCTTTTTTTCTCACCGAGAATTTTTTTGGGGAAAAGTATGAAAAATTTCCCCAAAAATCTGCTTGAAACACTAGTGCCATGTTCCTAAATTTACATAAACAAAAAACTCCACCATAGTTTTCTTTTTTTATCCAGCTATCCCTTGATACCTCAAACGTAAAGATCGGATAAAAACTGATGAAGGAGTAGGAAATTGTAAAAAGAATAACTTTCATTTTCAGAAACGAGCCCTAAACATTTTTTTAGTGTGGGCAAAGTGTTACGTCAGTAAACCCTATAAGGTTTTGGTCTATTGGTTCCATTTTACCTTTGAGGCTATTATGAATGTTTGTAGTAAAATCAGGCACACCTGGTCCCCTCCTGCAGGGCAGATATTAGTCACTCAAGGTAAGGGCAAAATAAAAAAAATGTAAAAAAAAAAAGGAAAATTTGGCTGATTTGAATTGCTTTCAAACTCGTAGGATTATAGGTGGATTTTTTATTTTTTAGCCATTAACTCTTCTACTTATTTCGAAAAAATTATTGGTGTAGTTTTTCTTTTTTTTTTCTTATCACCGAGAAATAAAATTTTGGAAAATTTTGAAAAAAATTTTCCCCCAAAAAATCTGTTTGAAACACTAGTGCCATGTCCCAATTGACATAAACAAAAAAACTCCACCATAGTTTTCTTCGTTTATATTCAGCTATCCATTGATACCTCAAATGTAAAGATCGGATAAAAACTGATGGAGTAGGAAAATTTTATAAAAATAACTTTAATTTTTCAGAAACGAGCCCTATTTGTTTGTTTGTTGACTAAGTGTTACCAGGGGAGCTTCACCGAGAGGTGTCACTTGGGTGATTTAACATGGAGCGCCATTTTGATTTCATGGAAAGGCAGCGATCTAGCGGTGGGTGCAAGCACTGACAGTCGCCCGTGCAGATAGAGGGGGAACGCTCCTCCTTTTTGTGATGATGGGGTGATAATGGAAGGTGGGGGAGAGGGAAGGAAGGAGATATGAGAGAAGGAAAGGAGGAATAAGGGGTAAGGAAGAAATTGGAGGATGAAGAGAGTCAGAAGAGGAACTGACGTGGAAAAAAAATACAGTAAAACCCTTATAACTCGGCACTGTATAACTTTGGAATTTGATAAACTTGGCATGGCAAAGACAAGTTTGGTTTTTTTTTTTTTTTTTTTTTTTACACCTATGCCTATAGCGCGTGTATGCAGTGAGCTCCAGGGGTGGGATGGTAGGCCCTGGAGGCTCACTCGAGGGCTGTGATGGTTGGCCCTCGCCCGTGGTGGCGCAGGCAGGTTCTTAGTGACGCCTGTGATTAGAGTTCATGCCGCCCCTGGGGTCCTCCCATGCACTCGCAGTCGAAAAGGTAGAGTTAATGGAAAGTGTTGCAGTAATTAAGTGCTCAAGTGATGTAAAATTAAGTTGTACAGGTACAGTACTGTATACAATACAGTACAGAGTTGTGATTATAAAGTGATTAAAGTGATACCAGTGTTAAAATGTGACTGAGTCCCCCTAACATCTTCTACATGTTACAACAAGACTCCCCTCCCCTTGGATTACATGCCTGCTGCTACCCGTTCATGGTAGGTGTAGTTTTATGCTTTTACAGTACTGTATTTTTTTTTTTTTTTTACCCATATCAGAGGAGGACATTGCATAACTCGGCACATTGAATAACTCGGCAAGGGCCAGAGCCCCTATCGTGCCGAGTTATAAGGCTTTTACTGTAAGGAATCAAAGAAGGGAGGGAATTCCTCCACTCACCCATTACCCTTCACCACACACCCATTCACTCACCCATTACCCATCACCCCCCACCCATTACCCATCACCCCACACCCATTCGCTCACCCATTTCCCTTGTCTGGCACATTCCCTTTTTGGCATTATATCAATCAATCACCCATTCCCATCACCCCAACCCATTCACTCACCCATTACCCATCACCCCCCACCCATTCACTCACCCATTACCCTCACCCCCCACCCATTCACTCACCCATTACCCATCATCCCACACCCATTCACTCACCCATTACCATCACCCCACACCTATTCCCTCACCCCCACCCATTCACTCACCCATCACCCATCACCCCCACCCATTCACTCACCCATTACCCATCACCCCCAACCCATTCACTCACCCATTACCCATCACCCCCCACCTATTCCCTCACCCATTACCCCTCCCCCCCCAACCCATTCACTCACCCCTTACCATCACCCCCACCCATTCCCCCACTACCCATCACCCCACACCCATTCACTCACCCATCACCCCACACCATTACCCATCAACCCCCACCCATTCACTCACCCATTACCCATCACCACCCACCCATTTTGACTTCAGCCAAAACAAAATGTGTGTGGGGGGGGGGAGAGGGTATTGAGATTGGAGAAATTTATTGGAATGACGGGGCTTCGGTATGAAATACAAAAGGTTAATAACAAAAAAATACATCCATCAATACCACTTCAGTTCATTATTTTAACTTAATACTACATATATTTGCATCTTGGGGTATTGAAAAGGCACAACCACCGTGCACAGTAATGATATAAGCATTTTGACACTTTTGAGCCCCCCAAAAATTTAGGGGAACTCCAATTCTGGGAACCCTGTAACCACTTTAGTTCATTATTTTAAACGTAATACTACATATATTTGCGTCTTAGGGTATTGAAAAGGCACAACACCGTGCACAGTAATGATATAGCATTGTGACACTTTGGGCGGATTGCACCAAATCCGCATAGCGGCGCCCCCTGTTCAAAATCCAAAATGGCGCAGCCCGAGTGACACCTCTCTGTGAAGCTCTCGGGGTGTTACGTCAGAAAACCCTATAAGGGTTTTGTATATTGGTTCCATTTTACTTTTGGGGAAAAAAAGCATTATAATTGATATTTTTATGGTCAAAACCATAGACCACTATTCTCTATACACACCAAACCTCGATTCCCGGACTAATAGGGGGGAGCACTGGTCCGGGAATCGCAGGTAAAAATTTTTTTTTTTTTTTTTATATATATATATATATATATATATAGATATATATATATATATATATAATATTTTATAATATATATATATATATATATATATATATATATATTATATATATTTTAAATATATATATAGTCCATGCCATTACCCACCCCCGGACGTTTATCCTACTTTTATATTTACTGTCCGGGCAAACCGACCCAATATCAAACTACCCCGGCCGCGGACTTTTACGTCCGCATGACCTGCAGTCACCTGGCGGGAGGCAGCAGAAAGTGTTCAATAGTCTCAGAATTTTCTTGCACCAGGGGCAGTGGGAGTCAGGTGGAAGGTGGAGGCTGTGGGTGAACGGAATGTTGGTGCCCAATGTAAACATAGACCGTGAGCATGCTGCCACCGGCGGGAGGCGCGGACACTGCCAGGGACAGGAGACGCTCGGACGCCGGAAATGGTCAATTTGAACAGGACCAGGCATTAACGTAAAAAAAAAAAATTGCCGGGGACTGAATATCCCGGGACTGGGATTTGTCGGCAAATCCGATATCCGGAATTTGGGGTCGGGAAACGAGGTTGGTGTATACAGTGGCCTATGTCAAAACAGATGTAAACAAACGAGGCGTGTGCCGGGGGGGGGGGGGGGGGATTTAAACCCCTGTAAATATCCTTTTATGAGACAACTATATATCAGTGTGTTGCCCAAGGCCACAGCTACCATTATATGACTTAATTTTTTATATGACATGAATTTTTTATATTTTCAGGGTGGGCATCCCACTTCATTTTCTTTAGAAAAAAGATAGGCATTTTCTTAAGAAAGATATACTATTTTTTTTTAGAAGATAAGAATGCTGGTTTGTTTTTTTTTTTTTTTTACATTTGTGCCTATAGCGCCTGTAGGCGCTAGTAACCCAGGGCTTGGATGGTAGACTCTGGATTGTTCACTTAAAGGGCTGTGATAGTTGGCCCTCGGCCATTGTGGCGCAGGCAGGATATTTAGTAACGCCTGTGATTAGAGGCTCATGTCGCCCCCCTGTGTCCTCCGATGCACTCGCAATCAAAAATAGAGAAGAGTTAAAGTGCAGGGCATGTGGGTTTTCTTAGGCCACTCGACGGGCAGAAAGATATTGGTTTTCTTCGGGGATCGACCCCGGATCACCGGGGAACGCCACTCGGAGACGCTAACCACTCTGCTACCACCTCCCGTGTTATAAAACAAAAATAAATATTTTGAATTGTTACTGCTTTTGCTACTGATGACAATTAAAATACAATAAATTTCAGTCTATTTTTTTTTTTTTTAAAGAGGATAGGCTTTTCTTATGCTGTTTAACAAAAATAAAAAATTTTAAGGGGAGCTTCACACGAATTTCCGAAAATGATCGAAATATTAGAAAACATTCTCATGGGTAGTTGAACACTTGAGCAGGGTTGTGACAAAGTATTATAAGGAAAGCAGAAAAATTTAAAGAGTTATGCTGATTTTTCCCCCCCCTCCCCCCCCGAAAAATATCCGTAACATTTTTTTTCATGATATTCACTGGCATAGGCAAAAAGGCACCCCTCAGTCCCTCTCTGTGAGACAGAAGGTCGTCTCAAGGCCTCAGTAGTGAGGGAGTAGGGGGAGAACCCGGGTGTCGCTGCTCGTCTCCAGCCTTCCCCCATTCTTCTCCTCCAGCCCCTTTTACCTAAATTTCAGCACGGGTTTGACTCCCCTCACGCTCTTACCTCCTCCCCCACCATGCCGGGGACATCAAGGCATAAAGGGGCTCAGGAAAGAAAAGCTGGCTGTAGTCAGCAAACGCCCATGGGTTTTGACAGCTAGCCCCTTTTGTGACTGTACCTTTTGCAAAAGGGGGGGACCAGATCCCGCTATGTCATATAACATTTCAAGAGTGATAGAGAGCGTGGTGAGAGAGAAACAAAAAAACCAAAATTTGCTTAGATTACTAAAGCCTCAGGTTTAAAGGGTGCGGGTTTAAAAAACCGGCGTTTTAAAACCCTCCCCACTAAAAATTTTTTTTTTTTCCGTTTTTTTTTAATAACTTCGCCACTATTGTACCGAATTTAATAAACAAATTCTTTGGGAAAGAATAAAGATGTGTTTTTCTCATCCTTTTTTTTTTTTTAATTTGGGAAAAAATGTGCAAATTATAGCAAAACTTTTACGAGATAAAAAAAAACAAAAAAAATGCTAAACATTAAGAAAAATAAAATTTAAAAATTTTTAAAAAAGATGAATCGTTTGGGATATGTTGTAAGATTTTGGGAAAATTTTTTCATCAGTGAAGTCTTTGGATAAGAACTTATTAAGAGTTTTAATTCTTTAAAACAACAGTTAATTTTTTTTTTCAGTTTGTATGAGCTTGGATCTGAAATGGGAGGTTTATTTCGGCATTAGCAATTTTACAATAAAAAGATCATGACAACCCCGGGGAAATTAAGAAAGGGGACGCTCCCCTTAACTTGTTACTGCTCCCTGCTAAGATTGCCAATTATGATAAAAATAAACTTATGTTTTTCAGGGAAACCCGATAATTAAAATTTAAAACCCTCCAAAAATACATTAAGCAAAAATTTTAAAGGGTGTGCGAATAGGTATCTATATAATGTCACACACACAAAAATATTTTATAAAAAAAAACGCGGGCATAAATTTTTTTAAAATTACGGGATGCCGAACAATAAATAAAGTAAAAATTTTGTTTTTTATCTTTTAGCACAAAAAAATCATCCGGATCTAAGTTTCAATACATTGTAACAAGAATTCACATGAAATAAGTGCAAATCACAACACTTCTGGTTTTAACCAAATTTCTTACTAAAATAGTAGGAAAAATTTTTTTTAATGTAAAAACCCAAATTTTACACACTCACATGGCAACCATCCAAAATGCAATTTTCGCAAGGGGGGGCATATGCGGGGCTTTTGGGGCCCTAAGACAGCACAGAGCAGTGGGTAGAGGGGCAGCCCATCGTGACAAGGTATCCCCAAGTCAAGTAGGCCCTTTCTCACTAAATTTCAGATTCAATCTTTCAAAATCTCTGCAAAAAAGTTGTGTTTAGTTTTTGTTATTTTAAAAAACCCCAATGCAAATTATGCTAAGGAAAAAGAAAGGTGAAGTAGGTGTCTATCATATGGTACTTTGTCATGTGTTTAGCTTTTTGTTTTTGAATACGACATCATTTCCCTCGGGAACCTGGGCTTGCTCCACCCATGCTACGCATTTATTTTCCATCGGAATTCCATCGAGATTTGTTACCATTAAAGTTTTTTAAAGTGGGGGGATTGATGATTTGGCTAAACATCAGCTTTCTATTTGCCCGGGTGAACCCCGGGGCAAATGGGTGTAGTTGGCAAAACCAAAAGAATTCCCAAATTTTCCCCACAGCTGGTATAATTTTCCTGACCCCGTGGAAAAGTGACTACAGTAGAAACTCTTATAAGGAAAACACCCAACCCCCTTTCCGTTATGGGGGTTTTTTCGCTAAGAGAGGTTTTTGCCAAAAAACCCATTGTACACCCCCAATTTTTTGGGTATTGTGTAAGTTTCGGTGTGATTCTGAAGCCTAACACTAGGGTACGCCGTATAACAAAAATTCTTTTTCTCAACTTGGATCCCAATTTCCTAGTAAAAGGAATTTTAAAGACGTTTTTATCTGAATCCTTTTTTGAATTGAGCAATTCTTACATGCAAAATCGCACTTTTATTGCACCCTATCAAATAAGCTCAAATGAGTCGCAGGTCGGTTGGTCCTTGTATTGCATCATGCCCCAATATGATTCCAAATGACTAGGGGTAAGCCTTTCGATAGTTGGCATCAGGCACTACATCACAGTGTCACGCCCTATTGGGCCTAGAAGTGTCCATCATTCCTTTTAGCCTGAAGCGGGGGCATGGTCTCCCGGTGGGGGGCCCCAAAACCCGGATAACCCCGTCTCTCCCTGCTGCCCCACCACTGCTCTGCGCCTCTGACCTGCTTCACGCTCTTTGGGTGTCTGAGTGTGGATAGAGAATCGGGAACCTCGTACGGCGACCCGGATCCGGTCTGATCCCGGCATGAACAGGTGAATGCCCGGGTGGCACCTGGCCAGGCTGCCCGCTGACAGTGTCGCAAGTGGGGTGACAGTCAGCTTGGGGGAGCGAGGGCTTTTATGGGTCCCCATACTCCTCGCCAGCCTCAGCTTCAAAAACGGGTCCGGCGAACCTGGGTTGTCCCAAAACCGACTCGCCATCAGCGGAGGAGGACCATCTGAGTGGCAACCAGCCTGTCCCCAAGGAAGGGCACAGCGTTTGGATTTCTCGGCTGCGACCTCTCATCTGAGTGCGTGAGGGTGTGCTTTGGGGGCCGTCCTCTAGTCGTGGTGAACCTTGATGTCGAGTAGAGTTTGAAGACACCTGCAGGCAGTATGACTAGGATTTTTCCCGGGTGTTCAGTTCTTTGCCCGTCAGTCCCTGCATCCCGGGCCACATGTACCGAGCGGGGCTGGGCTGTGGTGAGCCATCTGGAGTGGGGCAAACCTTTTCCAATGATCTCCTGCAGCTCGGGCGGGGGGAACGCCCCCCTTCACAGCCCGGACCAGTGGTAGGAACTGCTGGTCATGGACAGGACCAGGAAAATACCTGGTATTTGCGAGTCTTCACCGCCGGGACTCCTTGAACTCTGCTTTTTAATGACTCATTCACGCTGGACACAGACTGCCATGGACCCCCGGAAAACCAGGTCAGATGAGGTAGGCCCGTCGATGCGGTGATAAGGTGGGCAGGGGCAAAATCGTTTTTTGTGCAAAGCATATATCCAAAAAGGGTTTCGTCCCAGCATCTTCTCCAAAAAGGGCTGAGTACCACCCCCACCCCGTTTTTGGGCCAGTTTAGTCACCTGCAGTACGAAGTGAGTCAGTGGGTCGTATGTACGCAGATCATAAGAGCCACCACCTTGAACGCAACTTCCAGGGGGCACCGGGTCCTCTGGGACAGAGACCAAAGGTACCTTTCCCGATGGCTCCCCTGTCATACACAGCTCCTCCCGATCCAACCTTGGGTACAGTTTCCATAGCTGTTGGGACCACACCCTGGTCGTCCTTTCCTCATCGAACCCAATCCAAAAATATTTTTGGTACCCGGGCTTCCCTGGCAAGGGCCCCGGCGATGCCATGGCATCCTGCCCGGTCCCCTCAGCTTTAGGATCGCAGACCAGGACGACATGTCTGGGGAAGGTGGCCGACGCGATAAGGTCCGGGGGGAATCCCGAAGCCAAGGCAGCAGCACAGGGGCGGAACTCGAAAACCCGGGGCTTGGGGGCGGGGCTGGACTTCGACCCTAGTGTTGACCCCAACTTACGCTGTTTTTTTTGACTTTTGGAGTTGGGTAGGGAAGACCTTAAACAGACCAGCCCCGAAACCACCTATGTTGGGGAAAAATAAGTGGAAATCCATTGCCAGGAAAAAAGGTTTTACCCGAAAAACGAGGCAATTTTTTATGAGAAGTGAGCTTTCCCGGGATCGGGGGACTAAGTGGGCTTACGCAATTCGAGGCATACTTCCCCATCCGATAGAGTTTTTGCGCTTACAACTTGATCAGTGAAATTTTTCGAATCTTAAAAATTTAAAGGGGTTTTCGTGAGTTAAAAATGGTGTATGTAAGATGTTTGCATATAAAAATTTAAAAATCCCTTTTTGATAGCAAGAAGGCTAAACCAAAAAATGAAGTGGGCAAACCCCCCTTAAAAATTTAATTTTACATAAGAAAACACCCTGCCAAATTCGAAATAATCTATATTTACTTTTCATTGGACCCCCGGCGACCCTACATACACACAGATGCTACAACCCCGGGAAAAAAATTTTTTGCATAACATAAAAACAGTACAAATACGTATATGTATAAAACAGTAAAAAAACACCCCTAAATTTTTGGGGGGCTGCATTCTTTTCAGAATTATCGCCGCCCAACGTGCAGCGACTGGCAGTAGGGAAAAAAGTTCCAAATTTCGGAAAATTTTGTTACAAAGAATTTCAAAGGAAAGGGAATTTTTTTGCAAACAGTATCAGATAAAATATAAGGGGAAAGGGAAACCGTGTGCTTTGGGTTTTGGGTTTTAGAAGGTGTGAATTGTTAAAATAGTGATATGTGTTATGGATGGCCGCTGCAAGGGGTCTCCCCGCACCTAAAAACCCTAAATCACCCCATTTTAAAGGGGACACGGAGGCATATGAAGTAAATAGGACACGTGTAAGACAGCTATCACAACCATATAATTTTATAAAATGAGCAAAGTATTTATAAAAAGCAATACCTTTGACGCCACGGCCTGATGGCTTGAATCAATGTTTACCTTTCACACCCCGACGGCGAGAGAAAAAAGTCAAATTTTAGGGATAAATTTTTTCACTTACGGGAAAAAAAATTTTTTCCTTTTTATTTATTTTTATGTGGTTTTAATTTTCTCATGATTTTTGCTGCTGCGCCCCGGCTGCGCGCCAGGTGTGGATGAGGCCTTTTAAGTATTTTAATCTTTTCATAAGTATGAAAAATAGCAATTAAAAGCAAAATTTTAAAGTTTTCAATCACCCAGAAAATGATATTCATAGATACCAAGCAGTAAAGAGAAGCCTGGTATTTCTCCTCCCTAAAAAGTCCCGAACAGTATGGGTGAGTGTGCCAAATCCCGAGTAGTGCCCGTCATGTTTACCCCCCAACTGCTACACGGTTGGTGTGTTTTGATTATTTTATTTATTTCACAAAATTTCCTGTGTTTTTCCTATATTCAAACCCTTTGGGAAAATATCCTCGCTCTAACGGACAATCGGCTTAACAGACCACTTCTCCCCCCCTTTGTCCCTTAAATCGAGGGTCAGTGGTATATAAAATATTAATATATAAATTTTATATATATAATATATTAAAATAATATATATAATATATTTTACACACACACACAAACCTCAATTCCCGGGGCTAATAGGGGGGAGCACTGGTCCGGGAACCGCAAAAGTCCGGGAATGCAACAGTCCAGGAATATCCTCTAAAAAAAAAAGTCCGATCCCTTACCCACCCCGGGGCGTTTTTCTACTTAGTATTTATGTCCGGCAAAAAACCAATTTAGCTACCCCACCGCGGGTTTACGTCGCAGATGTTGCCACCTGGCGGGGGGGCAACAGAAAGTTCAATATTAAGAGATGTTCCCGCCCCCGGGGCAGTGCGGGTAGGGGACTAACGGAGGCAGGGAGGGAACCCTGAGTTCGGTGTCCAAATGTAAAAAAATACGACCGCTGAGATGCGGCACCCAAAGGGAGGAAAAGGCAAAACCCAAAAAAAGTTTCCCCCAATGGGGGCTCAAGGGAAAGGGGGCGGGGGCCCCTTAAAA